>CAMRHE010000628.1:0-92500 GCA_947044405.1 Leptodactylus fallax
TGGGCACCCATATTCCGCACAGCCAGTGGCAGGTCATATGGTCCCGTGCAGCTAAATCATCTTCCTGTGTAACGTTTAGGGAAACGCAATACAAAATACTTATGCACTGGTATCATACCCCAGCTTTATTACATACTCTTAACCCCACTATTTCTTCTAGTTGTTGGCGATGCCGGGCAACACTTGGAACACTGTTTCATGTTTTTTGGGTATGCCCCTTAGTTCGCCCTTTCTGGCTCGAGGTTGAGAGGATGACTCACATTCTTTTCATCCAGGGTATACCCCTGGATCCCATGGTTTATCTGCTTAATCTCCCGCCAAAAGGTCTCGGTAAAAATACATCTAAATTATTCCTTTACTTGTGTACCGCGGCCAAAACACTTATAGCACGCCATTGGAGAAAGGCTCTTCCCCCAGCAGTCTCAGAATTGATAGCCCGTCTGAAGGACATCCGCAGTCTGGAGTACTTGACTGCCTCCCTCAACCATACGGTAGAGGCATTTGAAGCAATTTGGTCCCACTGGGATTCCTACTGTGCCACACAGGGTCTCTGATGCCTGACTCCCAACTTTGTTTCTCCCCTTATTGTTTCTTTCCTTTGTCATGTTTTTTGTTTTCCCCCAAATTGAGTCTTTCTGTTGTTGTTTTCTCTGATGTAACAGATTATTTGCTTTACATTTGCCTTGTATTTCTTTTAAAAAACTTTTTCAATAAAAATTACAGTTTAAAAAAAAAAAAAAAAAAAGACAAGAGTGCAGTGATGATGGGTATATGGCAGTATATTAGTAAGGGGGTCACGGTGTGTCCAGCGCATTCATAAAATATACAGTGGCCAATACCTTTAATATAAACATCAGTATTCTACCCAGAATCCCAAAAACTGGACAGAAAATGAAAGTGATTTTTTTTTTATTTTTTAATTCCTTCTTCATCCAGACTGGCCTCACCCTAAATAGATAAAGCAGTTGTGGTGACAGAACCATTCTAGATGGGGCCATCTTGTCTGCCCTTGTAGTCGCCCTGACCAGATAAACCAGTTGTGGTGACAGAACCATATTAGATGGGGTTTGGTTTGGTTAGCTTTTTAGCTCAGTCTCGTCTGGACTCTGAGCGGGTCATCTTCTATTCAACGATCAGCCAGATACAGTCTCGTTGCTTTCCTGAAACCTTGGATCTAGTAACCAGTTCCAGTAGTTATTTGTTGCATGTGAACCGTGAGTAGCAGGAATATTAGATTCTTGGCTTCTCACTGCGGGCGAGTGTTTCTGAAGTGTGAACAGACAGGGCTTCTCTTAAATGTGAGTATTTCTCTCTACTAGACTTCTCTATCTAGCCTCAGTTAGCGTCTGTTCATTTTGAGGCCATTTTAGGGAGAAAACATGGCCAGAAGTGTTCGTTAGTATTTTCTGTAGATAGGAGTCTGTTCGCACAGGATTTTGGTCTGCTACCTGTTTTTGGGTGCGGTTCTCTGCAGATCTCTCAGAGAGGTTGTCTGTGATGGCCTCCCAGTCTTTGCTGGTTTGGATTCCCTGAGCAGGTTGTGAGTCCGGTCTATTATATGTTTCTTTAGACTCCCCATTCCTCTGCTTTCTATTGCAGGATATTTCCTATATAGTTTAATGCTGTTTGTTCTTGTGTTCACTGTTGGTGCCGCTGGAGTGGCTGCCAGCTACAGCAGCTCTGAGACTCTCTATCTTATTTTTCTTTCTATGTCTCGTTTTGTACCTCTCTACTTAAGGACTTTGCACTATGAAGAAACACACACAAAGACTTGGACCCTTGTGATACTTTTTTTTGTTTTTATCTGTCTTTTTATTCTGCTTGAAAATGGGATCTTTTGTGTCTGCAGACAATTCCTTTGTCTATACAAGAGAGGAAATTCTGCAGCTCAGAGGCACAGCAGGACTGCATACCATCTGGTCACACATCCCCCGTGAGATTTGGAGAAAGAAAAAGCGGGTGAGGGGATGCAGAGCTGGTACTCTTCAGAGGATTAAAAAGAGGCGTTACCGACCAGCTGTTCCCTCCATCATCATGGGCAATGTGAGATCTCTTGCAAACAAGATGGATGAACTAACAGCGCTCACCAGGCACCATCAGGAGTTTCGGGCGTGCAGCATGATGCTACTTACAGAGACTTGGCTCACTGAAGTTACTCCTGACCCTCTGGTCTCCTTGGATGGTTTTAAACTCCTTCGGGCAGACAGGAGAGCGGTAAGAGGAAAGGAGGAGGGCTGGCAATGTTTGTGAATAATAGATGGTGTAATCCTAGGCGCATTGTGATTAAGGAGCAAACTTGCTGTGAGGACATTGAACTATTAGCTGTGAGCATGAGACCTTTCTATTTACCAAGGGAACTATCGCATGTCATCGTGATAGCTGCATATGTCCCCCCCTCTGCGAAAGCTGACGCTGCCTGCGAGGTCCTACAAGCCACGCTGAGCCAGTTACAGTCTCAGCACCCCCAGGCCCTCCTTCTTGTGTCTGGTGATTTCAACCATGCCTCTCCATCATCCACACTGCCCAGTTTCACACAGTATGTAACTTGCCACATAAGAGACAACAAAACACTGGACTTGTTCTTTGCCAACGTGAGGGAGGCATATAACTCATCAGCCCTACCGCCCCTGGGGAGATCGGATCACAACCTAGTACATCTCCGACCTGTGTACAAGCCACTTGTACGTAGAGAACCAGCTGTCACCCGCACAGTGAGGATATGGTCCGAGGAGAGTGATGAGGCTCTGAGGGATTGTTTTGACACAACCACATGGGAAGTTTTGCAGGATTCTTATGGGGAAGATATAGAAGGACTCACACACTGCATAACGGACTACATTAATTTTTGTGTGGACAACACAGTACCCACAAAAGTGGTGAGGTGCTTCTCCAACAACAAACCATGGATTAACTCTGATATAAAAACACTACTTAAGGAGAAAAAGATGGCATTCAGGACAAGAGATAAGGAGGGGCTGAGGGAAGTACAAAAGGAGCTGAGGCATCTAATCAGGCAAGGAAAAGCCAGTTATAAAGAAAAAATGGAAAAGCAAATGGAAAGAAAAGACATAAGGGGGGGGTCTGGGAGGGGCTTAAGTCAATTTCGGGTCATAAACAGTCTGTCTGCCAGATTGAGGCAGATGTTAATTGGCTTAATGAACTAAACCTATTCTTCAACAGATTTGATCACACACCAGCTCCTCCCACCCCAGCATGTCCTTCAGCTCCCCCCACGACAATGACTTCTCCCCATGCGGCCACTTCCCAACAGACCAGTAAATCCAGAAATCCATCTTTATCTGACCACAGTCTGACCTTCACACGGGCCCAGGTGAGGAAGGAGATGAAAAAGATCAAGGCGAGGAAAGCCGCAGGGCCAGATGACATCAGTGCAAGGCTAATTAAGACTTGCGGGGACCAGCTGTGTGGTATAATTACATATATGTATAATATGAGCCTGAGGCAGGAAATAGTCCCTGAATTATGGAAATCTTCTTGTGTGGTACCAGTTCCAAAGAAACCCCACCCTATGGACCTCAACGACTACAGACCTGTAGCACTGACATCCCACTTGATGAAGATCTTAGAGAGATTGGTTCTCACACATCTCCGCCCTCTAGTGAGCCCCGCTATGGACCCCCTCCAGTTTGCTTATCGGCCGGGCATTGGGGTAGATGATGCCATCATCCACCTTCTGCACAGGGATCTGTCTCACCTGGAGAAACCAGGGAACACGGTGAGAATAATGTTCTTTGATTTCTCCAGTGCTTTTAACACCATACAGCCCAGGTTACTGAGAGACAAGCTGGGCCTTGCTGGAGTGGACCACCACCTCTCCAACTGGATCCTAGACTACCTCACAAATCGACCTCAATACGTGAGAGCCCAAGACTGTGTGTCAGGTACCGTGATCTGTAATACGGGGGTTCCTCAGGGTACGGTTCTCGCCCCTTTCCTCTTCACACTGTACACTGCAGATTTTAGGTGCAACTCATCTAGCTGCTACCTACAGAAGTATTCTGACGACTCTGCAATAGTGGGTCTCATCACAGATGATGATGACAGGGAGTACAGAGAACTGAACCAGGATTTTGTGGACTGGTGCCACCGGAACCACCTGAAGATTAACGCGGGGAAGACCAAGGAGATGGTGGTGGACTTCCGTAAAGGCAGAAGCCCTCCTAAACCAGTGGACATCCTGGGGACGGGCATCGAGATTGTGAACACCTATAAGTACCTGGGTTTGCTCCTTAATAATAAGCTGGACTGGGCAGATCATATGGAGGCCCTGTACAGGAAGGGCCACAGCAGGCTCTACCTGCTTAGGAAGCTGAGAGCCTTTGGAATCCGGGGGGCACTTCTTAGAACTTTCTTCAACTCGGTAGTGGCATCAGCCATCTTCTTTGGAGTGGCCTGCTGGGGGAGCAGTATATCAACCAGGGACAGAAATAAACTTGACAAGCTGATTAGAAGGGCCAGCTCTGTCCTGGGGAGCCCACTGGACCCAGTGCAGGTGGTGGGTGACAGAAGGATACTGTCCGTGGTGAGCTCCATGCAGAAGAAGAAGTCCCATCCCATGCATGAGACTGTGATCGCGCTGAGCAGTACTGTCAGTGACCGACTGCTCCACCCTAGGTGTGAGAAGGAGCGCTATCGGAAGTCTTTCCTCCCCACCGCGGTTAAGCTGTACAACCAACACCGACCTAAGCGGAGATCATTACACACAGAGAACTGAAATATCTCTCTGCCTGTTAAATCCCCCCCCCCCTCTGCCACGTCCTATCTGTCTGTCTGCTATTAATGTAATGCCTCTCACCTTGGAACATTCATGTACATGTTGTATTTGTATCGGCTTATCTTATCTTATCTTTGCTGCTGTAACACACTGAATTTCCCCATTGTGGGACTATTAAAGGACTATTATTATTATTATTGACTATTATTACTGCTTAGGTCCCCTGACCATAACACTTAATCCAATGTATTCACTATGACTAATGACAGGATGGAGAGGGAGACGCTCCTGCCCCAGTCTGAACAGTACCAGAAACTCCTCACATCTATCTCCAGTAGTCCAGTATTCACACAACGCTCCGGTATAACTTCTGCTTTATGGCTTATAGTTCTGTTCTTAGTTTAATAGCTGGAATTACTTTCTGCCCGGAGAGTTACTGGAAAGAGCTCTAAGGGGGAACCAACCTTAAGAAACCTGTGAATTCTCCTTCTCCATTCATTACTCCGTACCTGTGGTAACACCTCCTGGAATTTCCTCCTCCACTTCCCTCTTACACAGGTGATGGCCCCTCATCTTCTCTTCTTCAGCCTCCGCTTTAATATTAGTCACATCTTTTCCCTGATTTCTGGCAATGGATCCATCTGTAGGAAACACACAGTGATGGAATAGATTGACACGAGATGATGAGATGATGGGAGTAGTAGTATCTAGATGATAAAGTCTCCCCTCCGTACACTGCTGATCAGACCAGTAATCCGTCTCCTCTTCTGCTTCTTCTTTAACCTCAACCTTAATATCCATCAGATCTTCATCCTAAATAGGAAAGAAGAAATAATGTAAAATGGCCTTTGGTTCGGTCACTTTATGGTCAGATGTTGGAGAGACTTTAGCGCCATCTACCTGCTGACTGTCTGGGACATTCTCCTCCGGGCAGTCCCGGGAATACAGAGGACTCAGGGGACATCTCTCGGGGGGATTTCTCCTACTGGATCCATCTGTGGAGACACAAACACACAGTGACGGAATACATAAGCTGCTGGAGATCTGTCTATACATCAGACACTTCTAGGGGTAGTTATGGGGGGACCCTAAATAACAACTTTCTGCTACACCCCAAGATAATCCAGTCCGCCCCACATTGACCTCCCAGGCCTGGAGCTGCTGTTCATCCAGAGACTCGGCTCTCACTCCGTCCTCGGGGGAATCCATTCTCAGCAGGGGGAAGAGACTCCGACATTGAGGTATTTAGATGGTCGTCTGCTGATAGTCATATACAGTTACCTATAAGAGGGGCCACACGGGGGAGAGCCTGATCTTATATCAGTCAGATGAAGTAAGGAGAACTACTACTCCTAGTCTCTTCTCCACCAGCGATGGGAAACCACTGAGGTGCTGGAGAAAGCTCTACGGTTATATGCCCACTACTTTTCTTTCCCTGGGTAGACAATCCCTCTCTCCTCAGTTTATGTCATAGTACTGATCAGACACAATATTATAACCATTTGCCTGATATTGCTCCCCTTCAGCTGTCCTGTTGAGGCCTGGACTCCACAAGACTTCTGAAGGTTCCTGTGGTATCTAACACAAGACACTAGATCCTGTCAGTCCTGTAAGTTCCTCGGTGTGGCCTCCGTGGATCGAATAGGTTTTCCGGCACATCCCACAGATGAACGATCAGATCGAGATCTGGAGGATTTGGAGCCGAGTCACCTCCTTCTTTACTTTGTCATGTTTATCATTCACAGACATATCTGCAGTGTGACATGGACATTAGGGGGCACCGCTGCCATGACGGGGGTATCTGACCCTTATAATGATTCAGTAGGTGGTTCATGTCATATCCTCATGATGCCAAGGCTTGCAGCAGAATATTGCCCAAAGCATCACACGGCCCCCACTGACCCCTTCTTCCCACAGTGCACCTGGTGCTATCTCTTCACTAGGTAAGTGACGACCACACCCGGCCATCCACATGATGTAAAATGGGATTAATCGGACGAGATCTCCATCTTCTATTGCTCCATGATCCAGTTCTTGGACCCGACTGTCTAGTCTACACTCCCCACACCCATCAATGTGTCTTGGCTGCCCATGACCCTCTATATCAGGAACACCCAACAAGACCCTTAGAGACACTTTGGCCCAGTCAAACACCATCATAATTTGGCTCTTTTCCAAGTCACATTTGCCCATTCTTCCTGCTTTCAACACATCATCTTCACAGCGTACTGTTCACTTACTGCCTAATATATCCCCCACCCCACCCCCTAGCCAGGAGCCATTGTAACATCAAAGACCTTCTGTAACATCTTTCCGGATGAACTCTTTGGATAAGTTGATGGTGACTCTACCTCTAAGGTAAATGTGATGGCGCCATCGCTCTGATCAGTAGTATTATAGAAGGGCGTACGAGGGCGAAGAGATCACAGGAGTTATTGCCCCAACCAGAAAGAAAAAGCAATTTTGGGACTTTTTCTCCATTAGAATAAATAATTTTAGATTTTATTAGTTTGGACATGGGCGCCATCAAATCACAGAGGGAGACCCGTCCCATGTAACTGCCCAAATGCCGATGAAGAGGATTCTTTTGTGGACAGGTTCTGGCATACAGGTCAGGGTGACATCAGATGAAGAGGGTGGTAGCCATTGTGCAGTCCCAACATTCAAAAAGCCTGACCCGGGACAGACCTAGCCGAAGCTCGTGGGGTGGGGGTGTTGGGACTGGTGGCAGTGTAGGAGGCAGCAACTACACGCGGTCGTCTCCCATGTGGAAATTCTTCTTTACATTGCCAAGCTATAAATCCATTGCTATGTGCCAGATCTGCAAGCCGAAACTTAGCCGTGGCCGTACAGGAACAAATGTAGGAACGACATCTCTACGTTATAACATGAAAAGACATCACCATATGATTTGCCCAAAATAGACTTGACAGTGGCAGGAGAAGTGAGCAAGACTGTTCTCCTACTCTTCCCCATGATCTTCCTGGTACGCAGGCCTCAACTACACATAGCACTAGCACAGGGATCAGCAACCTTCGGCACTCAAGCTGCTGTGAAACTACAACTCCCAACATGCTCCATTCACTTCCATGGGAGTTCCAAGAACAGCAGAGCAATTATGCATGCTGGGAGTTGTAGTTTTACAACAGCTGCAGTGCCGAAGGTTGCCTACCCCTGCACTAGCACATGGTTGTCGTTATCATCATCCAACTGTTTCTCCTCCTCTTCCACGCCAACGTGACCAAGAAACAGCTGCTGGTGGTGCAGTCACTGCCGAAACACTTAGTGGATTCCAATGCGTTTCACCAACTGATGGCATGTGCTGACCCTCAATGGAGGATACCTAGCCGCCATTGTTTCTCTAGGAAAGCTGTCCCTGCTTTATATCGCCATGTGTCGTAGAGCGTGGGCCTTTCCTTGAATATGTCAGTCTGGGAAAATGTGCACGCCATCGTCTACACATGGAGCAGCAATACTGGGTCACTGGGTCAATGTTTTGAGCAGCAGCGGCCACAATCCAGAAACACAACAAGGCCAGGTGCTAGTTCAACTCGACTGTGCAGGTCAAGTTCCAACATCATATAGGGCCCGTCCACCTCCTTTGGATTCTCCCCTCTGACCATTTCCTACCATCATCTTCACCAGGGCAAGGCATTGCTTCTACTCCTCTTCCTCCCCCTCCCCCACGTATCATGGGTGTAAGGTGAAGCGTTGCCATGTGGTGTTACAATTAATGAGCCTGGATCAGAGGAGCCGCACAGCGGAGGAGTTGCTTCACTGTATCCTGCAGCAAGTATCCCGCTGGATGGCTCCTCACCAACTACAACTGGACAGCGTTGCCAGTGACAATGGCACCAATATGGTTGCTGTGCTGCAGTTAGGACGAGTAACACATTGTCCCTGTATGGCACATGTCCTTAATCTGGTGGTTCACCGCTTTAGTAACCTGTAAGAGGTGCCCTCATGGCCAGAAAATTATCTACGCATTTCTGCCGTTCTTATGTCATAAAAAACACCCTGATTGATTTGAAGTGACAAAGTGGTCTGTCTTTGCACCGCCTTATCTGCAATGTTCCATCACGGCCACACATGTAGCCACAGATACCTAGTGCCTACCACCACTGCCACACATGTAGCCACACATACCTAGTGCCTACCACCTCTGCCACACATGTAGCCACAGATACCTAGTGCCTACCACCACTGCCACACATGTAGCCACAGATACCTAGTGCCTACCACCACTGCCACACATGTAGCCACAGATACCTAGTGCCTAGCACCACTGCCACACATGTAGCCACAGATACCTAGTGCCTACCACCACTGCCACACATGTAGCCACAGATACCTAGTGCCTACCACCACTGCCACACATGTAGCCACAGATACCTAGTGCCTACCACCACTGCCACACATGTAGCCACAGATACCTAGTGCCTACCACCACTGCCACACATGTAGCCACAGATACCTAGTGCCTAGCACCACTGCCACACATGTAGCCACAGATACCTAGTGCCTACCACCACTGCCACACATGTAGCCACAGATACCTAGTGCCTACCACCACGGCCACACATGTAGCCACAGATACCTAGTGCCTAGCACCACTGCCACACATGTAGCCACAGATACCTAGTGCCTACCACCACTGCCACACATGTAGCCACAGATACCTAGTGCCTACCACCACTGCCACACATGTAGCCACAGATACCTAGTGCCTAGCACCACTGCCACACATGTAGCCACAGATACCTAGTGCCTAGCACCACTGCCACACATGTAGCCACAGATACCTAGTGCCTAGCACCACTGCCACACATGTAGCCACAGATACCTAGTGCCTACCACCACTGCCACACATGTAGCCACAGATACCTAGTGCCTACCACCACTGCCACACATGTAGCCACAGATACCTAGTGCCTAGCACCACTGCCACACATGTAGCCACAGACACCTAGTGCCTAGCACCACTGCCACACATGTAGCCACAGATACCTAGTGCCTACCACCACTGCCACACATGTAGCCACAGATACCTAGTGCCTACCACCACTGCCACACATGTAGCCACAGATACCTAGTGCCTACCACCACTGCCACACATGTAGCCACAGATACCTAGTGCCTACCACCACTGCCACACATGTAGCCACAGATACCTAGTGCCTAGCACCACTGCCACACATGTAGCCACAGATACCTAGTGCCTACCATCACTGCCACACATGTAGCCACAGATACCTAGTGCCTAGCACCACTGCCACACATGTAGCCACAGATACCTAGTGCCTAGCACCACTGCCACACATGTAGCCACAGATACCTAGTGCCTAGCACCACTGCCACACATGTAGCCACAGATACCTAGTGCCTACCACCACTGCCACACATGTAGCCACAGATACCTAGTGCCTAGCACCACTGCCACACATGTAGCCACAGATACCTAGTGCCTAGCACCACTGCCACACATGTAGCCACAGATACCTAGTGCCTAGCACCACTGCCACACATGTAGCCACAGATACCTAGTGCCTAGCACCACTGCCACACATGTAGCCACAGATACCTAGGCTACCACCACTGCCACACATGTAGCCACAGATACCTAGTGCCTACCACCACTGCCACACATGTAGCCACAGATACCTAGTGCCTAGCACCACTGCCACACATGTAGCCACAGATACCTAGTGCCTAGCACCACTGCCACACATGTAGCCACAGATACCTAGTGCCTAGCACCACTGCCACACATGTAGCCACAGATACCTAGTGCCTAGCACCACTGCCACACATGTAGCCACAGATACCTAGTGCCTACCACCACTGCCACACATGTAGCCACAGATACCTAGTGCCTACCACCACTGCCACACATGTAGCCACAGATACCTAGTGCCTAGCACCACTGCCACACATGTAGCCACAGATACCTAGTGCCTAGCACCACTGCCACACATGTAGCCACAGATACCTAGTGCCTAGCACCACTGCCACACATGTAGCCACAGATACCTAGCGCCTAGCACCACTGCCACACATGTAGCCACAGATACCTAGTGCCTAGCACCACTGCCACACATGTAGCCACAGATACCTAGTGCCTAGCACCACTGCCACACATGTAGCCAGAGATACCTAGTGCCTAGCACCACTGCCACACATGTAGCCACAGATACCTAGTGCCTAGCACCACTGCCACACATGTAGCCACAGATACCTAGTGCCTAGCACCACTGCCACACATGTAGCCACAGATACCTAGTGCCTAGCACCACTGCCACACATGTAGCCAGAGATACCTAGTGCCTAGCACCACTGCCACACATGTAGCCACAGATACCTAGTGCCTAGCACCACTGCCACACATGTAGCCACAGATACCTAGTGCCTACCACCACTGCCACACATGTAGGCCACAGATACCTAGTGCCTAGCACCACTGCCACACATGTAGCCACAGATACCTAGTGCCTAGCACCACTGCCACACATGTAGCCACAGATACCTAGTGCCTAGCACCACTGCCACACATGTAGCCACAGATACCTAGTGCCTACCACCACTGCCACACATGTAGCCACAGATACCTAGTGCCTAGCACCACTGCCACACATGTAGCCACAGATACCTAGTGCCTAGCACCACTGCCACACATGTAGCCACAGATACCTAGTGCCTAGCACCACTGCCACACATGTAGCCACAGATACCTAGTGCCTAGCACCACTGCCACACATGTAGCCACCAGAGATACCTAGTGCCTAGCACCACTGCCACACATGTAGCCACAGATACCTAGTGCCTAGCACCACTGCCACACATGTAGCCACAGATACCTAGTGCCTACCACCACTGCCACACATGTGCCACAGATACCTAGTCCTAGCACCACTGCCACACATGTAGCCACAGATACCTAGTGCCTAGCACCACTGCCACACATGTAGCCACAGATACCTAGTGCCTACCACCACTGCCACACATGTAGCCACAGATACCTAGTGCCTAGCACAACTGCCACACATGTAGCCACACAACCTAGTGCCTAGCACCACTGCCACACATGTAACCAGATACCTAGTGCCTAGCACCACTGCCACACATGTAGCCACAGATACCTAGTGCCTACCACCACTGCCACACATGTAGCCAGATACCTAGTGCCTACCACCACTGCCACACATGTAGCCACAGATACCTAGTGCCTACCACCTCTGCCACACATGTAGCCACAGATACCTAGTGCCTAGCACCACTGCCACACATGTAGCCACAGATACCTAGTGCCTAGCACCACCGCCACACATGTAGCCACAGATACCTAGTGCCTAGCACCACTGCCACACATGTAACCACAGATACCTAGTGCCTAGCACCACTGCCACACATGTAGCCACAGATACCTAGTGCCTACCACCACTGCCACACATGTAGCCACAGATACCTAGTGCCTACCACCACTGCCACACATGTAGCCACAGATACCTAGTGCCTAGCACCACTGCCACACATGTAGCCACAGATACCTAGTGCCTAGCACCACTGCCACACATGTAGCCACAGATACCTAGTGCCTACCACCACTGCCACACATGTAGCCACAGATACCTAGTGCCTACCACCACTGCCACATATGTAGCCACAGATACCTAGTGCCTAGCACCACTGCCACACATGTAGCCACAGATACCTAGTGCCTAGCACCACTGCCACACATGTAGGCACAGATACCTAGTGCCTAGCACCACTGCCACACATGTAGCCACAGATACCTAGTGCCTACCACCACTGCCACACATGTAGCCACAGATACCTAGTGCCTACCACCACTGCCACACATGTAGCCACAGATACCTAGTGCCTAGCACCACTGCCACACATGTAGCCACAGATACCTAGTGCCTACCACCACTGCCACACATGTAGCCACACATACCTAGTGCCTACCACCACTGCCACATATGTAGCCACAGATACCTAGTGCCTAGCACCTCTGCGGATCAGATGTCAGCATTTAACTAATTAACACATCCCCACAATAGCATATGTCTGCAAACCCACACTTTCCCTTACTGAGTACAAAAGGAATATATCCACAGAAATACATATGATGTCCCACATATAAAAAGATATATACATAAGCACAAATGAGTAGATATAAACACTCATAAAGAAAACATCAGATATAAACATAAATAGCGTTAATGTCATTCAAAATATTCTAAAAAAAAAAATAAAAAATTAATTGAACAATAAGACACATCAACATTAACACGATCATAAGACTATAGCGCATAAACGTGTGCCCATGTATAATAAATTCACAAGAAAGAATTTTACCATTGTCCTTGAAAGAGCTAAATCTTACCATAATCCAAGACCATTAAACACAGAACATGAAACTAAACAACAAAAACAATCATGTGACATAAGTGACAATCACATGACTATTCAGGGAAGTAAATACAAAGTATCCATGAGAAAGATCCACTCCTGTAAGATGATACACAATCTATAGAAGTAGCCAGGAGGGAAACACCGCACGTATCAGAAACCGCCCATATATTATAATCACATATCCCTGATTTGTTACCACATATATACCAAATTATACAGGAATACATATAAAATGCATAATATACCCTCCTAGTCCAATGAATAAAAAGTAATCTGGTGACATCACAGACGTATAAGAAGAATAAATTAATAAAAATAGGACAAATCAGATCTAATATTCATCCCACCTGCAATCCGAGTACCCAGCTTTACAATGCAGAAAGCTTCCCTTTTTAATAGTTTTCTACGCCAATCCCCACCTCTGACTGGTCTAGGCACATATTCCATTGCACAAAAAGCGAAACTAGTGACATTGCCCTTATGGTGACAAATAAAATGGCATTAGAAACATTCTCATTAGGACTCCTATTACAATCGGCCAGATGTTCCGCAATCCTGATATTAACCGGGCGTATTGTACAACCCACATACATTAGATTACGTGTTTCACAAAATATAATATACGCTACATGGTGACTTGCGCAATTCATGAAATGCCGTATAACGAAAGACCTTGACATGTTGGCATCATGAAAAGAAATCATTTTTTTGACAAATTTACAGGACCCACATCTGATATTACCACATCTAAAAAACCGTTTGTATGTAACCAGGTAGTTTTCAACTTGTTGGTTGATAAAAATAAACTAGGGGACAAAATGTCTCTGAGAGACCGACCCCTTCTCGCTGTGACTTTCACTCCTTGTTTGAGAATGGAATTCAGAACAGGATCCTGATATAATATTGGAATATTTTTTTGAATTATTTTCATGACCTCCCGATATTGACAACTATAAGGGGTTGAAAAAACCAAATCCCTATTTGTAATGTCATGATCACTGGATTTAGAAGATCTCTTTTGTGTAAGGAGATCCGATCTCGACTTTTTATCCACAATATTTTTCGCCCTCGCCAGTGACCATTGTGGGTAACCTCGACTACGTAAACGTTGTGTAACCGCTCGACTTTGTGTCTCGTAATCTTCATCCAGAGAACAAGCCCTCCTGACTCTCGTCCGCTCACCCACCGGAATAGATTTTAACGTATGTTGTGGGCTACGAGCATGAAGAATGGTATTGCCCGCAGACGGTTTTCTGTAGACAGAAGTGTTAACTCTACCACTAGATGCATCTCCTGTCAAAATCAAATCATGAATTGCGCAAGTCACCATGTAGCGTATATTATATTTTGTGAAACACGTAATCTAATGTATGTGGGTTGTACAATACGCCCGGTTAATATCAGGATTGCGGAACATCTGGCCGATTGTAATAGGAGTCCTAATGAGAATGTTTCTAATGCCTCAAAACATTTTATTTGTCACCATAAGGGCAATGTCACTAGTTTCGCTTTTTGTGCAATGGAATATGTGCCTAGACCAGTCAGAGGTGGGGATTGGCGTAGAAAACTATTAAAAAGGGAAGCTTTCTGGATTGTAAAGCTGGGTACTCGGATTCCAGGTGGGATGAATATCAGATCTGATTTGTCCTATTTTTATTAATTTATTCTTCTTATACGTCTGTGATGTCACCAGATTACTTTTTATTCATTGGACTAGGAGGGTATATTATGCATTTTATATGTATTCCTGTATAATTTGGTATATATGTGGTAACAAATCAGGGATATGTGATTATAATATATGGGCGGTTTCTGATACGTGCGGTGTTTCCCTCCTGGCTACTTCTATAGATTGTGTATCATCTTACAGGAGTGGATCTTTCTCATGGATACCTTGTATTTACTTCCCTGAATAGTCATGTGACTTATCACATGACCTTATGTCACATGATTGTTTTTGTTGTTTAGTTTCATGTTCTGTGTTTAACCCCTTAACAACCCAGGACGTAATAGTACGTCCTGAGTCGCATGACGATGATGAGGAGCGGAGCGCTCTCCATACACGGCGGGTGCCGGCTGTATAATACAGCCAGGACCCGCCGCTAACAGCAGCAATCGGTGCCTGCACCGATCGCGGCTGTTAACCCTTTAGATGCCGCGGTCAAACGCGACCGCGGCGTCTAAATTGCGGAGCCGACAAGGGCACCGCCATTTTTACCTCATCGCCGCCCTCCGGAACGTCATCGGAGGGCGGCGCTTGGTTGCCATGACAGCCGGGAGCCTATTGAAGGCTCCCAGGCCTGTCATTACAGTATAGCTATTACGCGATGCCAGAGGCAGCGCCTAATAGCAGTGACGGTATTTTGCGATTCACTGCGATACAGTAGTATGAGCAATCAGACTCCCAAGGTTTCAAGGTCCCTAGGGAGTCTGATCATACAAGTAAAAGTATAAAAAAAAAAGTTTTTAAAAGTATGTAAAAACTAAAAAAAAAAACACAAAAGTTCAAATCACCCCCCTTTCCCTAGATCAGATATAAAAGTAAATAAACAAAAGTAAACATAAACACATTAGGTATCCCCGCGCTCCAAAATGTCCGAACTATTAAAATATTAAAATATTTATCCCATACGGTGAACGGCGTAGCGGGGAAAAAAAATCAAAATGGCCAAATAGCGTTTTTTTCAACACTTTGTCTCCTATAAAAAATTGAATAAAAAGTGATCAAACCATTAGATCTTTCCCCAAATGGTATCAATAAAAACGTCATGTTGTCCCGCATAAAAAGACACCTTACCCAGCTCCATACATGTAAATATGAAAAAGTTACAGGTGACACAATATGGCGACGCAAAATTTTTTTTTCTATTTAGCAAAGCTTTAAATTTTTTTAAAAGGTATCAAAACATTACAAATACTCTATAAATTTGGTATCGCCGTGTTCGTACTGACCCACAGAATACAGGTAACGTCATTTTTACCACACAGTGAATGGTGTAAAAATTAAACCCATATGAATTTGGCGCAAATGCAGTTTTTCTCCAATTGCACCTCATTCAGAATTTTTTTCCAGCTTCCCAGTACATTGCACAGAATATTGAATAGTGACATTACAAAGTACAATTTGTTTCGCAAACAATAAGCCATCATGTGAGTCTGTGAGCTGAGAAATGAAAAAGTTCTGGCTCTTGGAATGTGGGGAGGGAAAAACGAAAATGCAAAATCAAAAAATGGCCGGGTCATTAAGGGGTTAATGGTCTTGGATTATGGTAAGATTTAGCTCTTTCAAGGACAATGGTAAAATTCTTTCTTGTGAATTTATTATACATGGGCACACGTTTATGCGCTCTAGTCTTATGATCGTGTTAATGTTGATGTGTTTTATTGTTCATTTAATTTTTTTTTTTTTTTTTTTTGAATATTTTGAATGACATTAACGCTATTTATGTTTATATCTGATGTTTTCTTTATGAGTGTTTATATCTACTCATTTGTGCTTATGTATATGTCTTTTTCTATGTGGGACATCATATGTATTTCTGTGGATATATTCCTTTTGTACTCAGTAAGGGAAAGTGTGGGTTTGCAGACATATGCTATTGTGGGGATGTGTTAATTAGTTAAATGATGACATCTGATCCCCAGAGGTGTGGGGGTTCCTTTTTTTCGTTTTTGCTTTTAAATATTGTGTGTTTGGTTTTGTGATCTATGCCATGAGTAAGGGACATCGTTCCGAAACGCGTAGGCTGTTACTAACCACCGAACCTATGGAGTGATTTTTTTATTGGAAAAATAAAAGTTATTTTTTATACTAATATGCCTTGGATTTGGTGCTGAATACAATTTTTTACCTATGCAGTTTATTACCATTGGGTCCAGACGTCCAGGACCTTCTGTCTTCGTGCACCATTTCTATTATTAACATGGACTGCTGAATATATCTACGGGTGGTGAGCTGTATATTTTGTTTGACTATTACAGCCAAAAATATGTCCCCCAAAAAGGGAATTTTACGTTAAAAACATAACATTTAAAATATGTAGAAGTTAGTCAGAGCAGTGTAGGGTTAAACTCAAAGTTTGTATCCTCTGCTATCCATCCGTTATCCCACAGACATGCAAGTCACTGTCACTATGACATCACTGCAGCTGTGCTAACCTTAGAGAGCTGGAAATTGTACAGAAAGATTCCTAGGAGCCCTGACAGTGTCATACACTATGTATTATAGATACGCAGTCCTAGGAGCCCTGACAGTGTCATACACTATGTATTATACATATAGTCCTAGCAGCCCTGACAGTGTCATACACTATGTATATATATATATAGTCCTAGGAGCCCTGACAGTGTCATACACTATGTATTATACATATAGTCCTAGCAGCCCTGACAGTGTCATACACTATGTATTATAGATATATAGTCCTAGGAGCCCTGACAGTGTCATACACTATGTATTATAGCTATATAGTCCTAGGAGCCCTGACAGTGTCATATACTATGTATTATAGATATATAGTCCTAGGAGTCCTGACAGTGTCATACACTATGTACTATAGATATATAGTCCTAGGAGCCCTGACAGTATCATACACTATGTATTATAGATATATAGTCCTAGTAGTCCTGACAGTGTCATACACTATGTATTATAGATACGTATATAGTCCTAGGAGCCCTGACAGTGTCATACACTATGTATGATATATAGTCCTAGGAGTCCTGACAGTGTCATACACTATGTATTATAGATATATAGTCCTATGAGCCCTGACAGTGTCATATACTATGTATTATAGATATATAGTCCTAGGAGTCCTGACAGTGTCATACACTATGTATTATAGATATATAGTCCTAGGAGCCCTGACAGTGTCATACACTATGTATTATAGATACGTATATAGTCCTAGGAGCCCTGACAGTGTCATACACTATGTATTATAGATATATAGTCCTAGGAGTCCTGACAGTGTCATACACTATGTATTATAGATATATAGTCCTAGGAGCCCTGACAGTGTCATACACCATATATTACAGATATATAGTCCTAGGAACCCTGACAGTGTCATATACTATGTATTATAGATATATAGTCCTTGGAGCCCTGACAGTGTCATCAACTATCTACTATACATAGTCATTTCACAGTATACAGTCCCTCCTTAGCATGTGATGTCCGGGGGGGGCAGTATATATACAGTATACAGTCTCTCCTTACCATGTGATGTCCGGGGGCCGGTATATATACAGTATACAGTCTCTCCTTACCATGTGATGTCCGGGGGGGGGTATATATACAGTATACAGTCTCTCCTTACCATGTGATGTCCGGGGGGCCGGTATATATACAGTATACAGTCTCTCCTTACCATGTGATGTCCGGGGGGGCGGTATATATACAGTATACAGTCTCTCCTTACCATGTGATGTCCGGGGGGGGGGTATATATACAGTATACAGTCTCTCCTTACCATGTGATGTCCGGGGGGGGGGTATATATACAGTATACAGTCTCTCCTTACCATGTGATGTCCGGGGGGCGGTATATATACAGTATACAGTCTCTCCTTTCCATGTGATGTCCGGGGGGGGGGGGGGTATATATACAGTATACAGTCTCTCCTTACCATGTGATGTCCGGGGGGGGGGGTATATATACAGTATACAGTCTCTCCTTACCATGTGATGTCCGGGGGGCCGGTATATATACAGTATACAGTCTCTCCTTACCATGTGATGTCCGGGGGGCGGTATATATACAGTATACAGTCTCTCCTTACCATGTGATGTCCGGGGGTGCGGTATATATACAGTATACAGTCTCTCCTTACCATGTGATGTCCGGGGGCCGGTATATATACAGTATACAGTCTCTCCTTACCATGTGATGTCCGGGGGGCCGGTATATATACAGTATACAGTCTCTCCTTACCATGTGATGTCCGGGGGGCCGGTATATATACAGTATACAGTCTTTCCTTACCATGTGATGTCCGGGGGGCAGTATATATACAGTATACAGTATCTCCTTACCATGTGATGTCCGGTATATATACAGTATACAGTCTCTCCTTACCATGTGATGTCCGGGGGGCGGTATATATACAGTATACAGTCTCTCCTTACCATGTGATGTCTGGGGGGGGCCGGTATATATACAGTATACAGTCTTTCCTTACCATGTGATGTCCGGGGGGGCGGTATATATACAGTATACAGTCTCTCCTTACCATGTGATGTCCGGGGGGGCGGTATATATACAGTATACAGTCTCTCCTTACCATGTGATGTCCGGGGGGCGGTATATATACAGTATACAGTCTCTCCTTACCATGTGATGTCCGGGGGGGCGGTATATATACAGTATACAGTCTCTCCTTACCATGTGATGTCCGGGGGGCGGTATATATACAGTATACAGTCTCTCCTTACCATGTGATGTCCGGGGGGGCGGTATATATACAGTATACAGTCTCTCCTTAACATGTGGTGTCCGGGGGGGCGGTATATATACAGTATACAGTCTCTCCTTACCATGTGGTGTCCGGGGGGGCCGGTATATATACATTATACAGTCTCTCCTTACCATGTGATGTCCGGGGGTGGTATATATACATTATACAGTCTCTCCTTACCATGTGATGTCCGGGGGTGGTATATATACAGTATACAGTCTCTCCTTACCATGTGATGTCCGGGGGGGCGGTATATATACAGTATACAGTCTCTCCTTACCATGTGATGTCCGGGGGGGCCGGTGATCCTCCATCATGACCTCCTTGTACCGATCCTTGTGTCCTTCTAAATACTCCCACTCCTCCATGGAGAAATAGACAGCGACATCCTGACACCTTATAGGAACCTGACAACACAATGATACAGTCATCACCCAGACCCCTCCAGTGCTGTTACTGGAGAATTTCCCAGCATTCCCAGCAGTGTCACCTCTCCAGTCAGCAGCTCAATCATCTTGTTGGTGAGTTCTAGAATCTTCTGCTCATGTATCAGGGAGAGAGGGGGAGGCTCTGTGATGGGGCCCCGGCTCCTGCTCCATCCTCCTCCTGGCTCTGTGATGGGGCCCCGGCTCCTGCTCCATCCTCCTGACTCCTGGAGATGGCTGCTGGGGGCCACAGAGTCCCCCGATGTCTTATTCACTAGTGAGTATTCCTGTATGTGGAAAGAGATAAAAGTGATGTCATTCACCTCTAACCATAAAGAATCCCTTCTATGTTGTGTATAAACCTTCTTTCCTCTAGATGTAGTGGACGCCTCCTTGTTATAGGTACAGTCCATAGTCTCACTGCTCTTACAGTAAAGAATCCCTTCTATGTTGTGTATAAACCTTCTTTCCCCTAGATGTAGTGGACGCCTCCTTGTTATAGGTACATTCCATAGTGTCACTGCTCTTACAGTAAAGAATCCCTTCTATGTTGTGTATAATCCTTCTTTCCCCTAGATGTAGTGGACGCCTCCTTGTTATAGGTACAGCCCATAGTCTCACTGCTCTTACAGTAAAGAATCCCTTCTATGTTATGTATAAACCTTCTTTCCTCTAGATGTAGTGGACGCCTCCTTGTTATAGGTACAGTCCATAGTGTCACTGCTCTTACAGTAAAGAATCCCTTCTATGTTGTGTATAATCCTTCTTTCCTCTAGATGTAGTGGTCGGTCCTTGTTATAGGTCCAGTCCATAGTCTCACTGCTCTTACAGTAAAGAATCCCTTCTATGTTGTGTATAAACCTTCTTTCCTCTAGATGTAGTGGTCGCCTCCTTGTTATAGGTACAGTCCATAGTCTCACTGCTCTTACAGTAAAGAATCCCTTCTATGTTGTGTATAATCCTTCTTTCCCCTAGATGTAGTGGATGCCTCCTTGTTATAGGCACAGTCCATAGTCTCACTGCTCTTACAGTAAAGAATCCCTTCTATGTTGTGTATAATCCTTCTTTCCTCTAGCTGTAGTGGTCGCTCCTTGTTATAGGTACAGTCCATAGTCTCACTGCTCTTACAGTAAAGAATCCCTTCTATGTTGTGTATAAACCTTCTTTCCTCTAGATGTAGTGGTCGCTCCTTGTTATAGGTACAGTCCATAGTCTCACTGCTCTTACAGTAAAGAATCCCTTCTATGTTGTGTATAATCCTTCTTTCCTCTAGATGTAGTGGTCGCTCCTTGTTATAGGTACAGTCCATAGTGTCACGGCTCTTACAGTAGAGAATCCCTTCTATGTTGTGTATAAACCTTCCTTCCTCTAGATGTAGTGGACGCCTCCTTGTTATAGGTACAGTCCATAGTCTCACTGCTCTTACAGTAAAGAATCCCTTCTATGTTGTGTATAATCCTTCTTTCCTCTAGATGTAGTGGACGCTCCTTGTTATAGGTACAGTCCATAGTCTCACTGCTCTTACAGTAAAGAATCCCTTCTATGTTGTGTATAAACCTTCTTTCCTCTAGATGTAGTGGTCGCTCCTTGTTATAGGTACAGTCCATAGTCTCACTGCTCTTACAGTAAAGAATCCCTTCTATGTTGTGTATAAACCTTCTTTCCCCTAGATGTAGTGGACGCCTCCGTGTTATAGGTACAGTCCATAGTCTCACTGCTCTTACAGTAAAGAATCCCTTCTATGTTGTGTATAAACCTTCTTTCCTCTAGATGTAGTGGTCGCTCCTTGTTATAGGTACAGTCCATAGTCTCACTGCTCTTACAGTAAAGAATCCTTCTATGTGGTGTATAAACCTTCTTTCCTCTAGATGTAGTGGACGTCTCCTTGTTATAGGTACAGTCCATAGTGTCACTGCTCTTACAGTAAAGAATCCCTTCTATGTTGTGTATAAACCTTCTTTCCTCTAGATGTAGTGGACGTCTCCTTGTTATAGGTACAGTCCATAGTGTCACTGCTCTTACAGTAAAGAATCCCTTCTATGTTGTGTATAAACCTTCTTTCCTCTAGATGTAGTGGACGCCTCCTTGTTATAGGTACAGTCCATAGTCTCACTGCTCTTACAGTAAAGAATCCCTTCTATGTTGTGTATAATCCTTCTTTCCTCTAGATGTAGTGGACGTCTCCTTGTTATAGGTACAGTCCATAGTCTCACTGCTCTTACAGTAAAGAATCCCTTCTATGTTGTGTATAATCCTTCTTTCCTCTAGATGTAGTGGACGTCTCCTTGTTATAGGTACAGTCCATAGTCTCACTGCTCTTACAGTAAAGAATCCCTTCTATGTTGTGTATAAACCTTCTTTCCTCTAGATGTAGTGGTCGCTCCTTGTTATAGGTACAGTCCATAGTCTCACTGCTCTTACAGTAAAGAATCCCTTCTATGTTGTGTATAAACCTTCTTTCCTCTAGATGTAGTGGACGTCTCCTTGTTATAGGTACAGTCCGTAGTCTCACTGCTCTTACAGTAAAGAATCCCTTCTATGCTGTGTATAAACCTTCTTTCCTCTAGATGTAGTGGACGCCTCCTTGTTATAGGTACAGTCCATAGTCTCACTGCTCTTACAGTAAAGAATCCCTTCTATGTTGTGTATAATCCTTCTTTCCTCTAGATGTAGTGGACGCCTCCTTGTTATAGGTACAGTCCATAGTGTCACTGCTCTTACAGTAAAGAATCCCTTCTATGTTGTGTATAAACCTTCTTTCCTCTAGATGTAGTGGACGCCTCCTTGTTATAGGTACAGTCCATAGTCTCACTGCTCTTACAGTAAAGAATCCCTTCTATGTTGTGTATAAACCTTCTTTCCTCTAGATGTAGTGGCGTCTCCTTGTTATAGGTACAGTCCATAGTCTCACTGCTCTTACAGTAAAGAATCCCTTCTATGTTGTGTATAAACCTTCTTTCCTCTAGATGTAGTGGTCGCCTCCTTGTTATAGGTACAGTCCATAGTGTCACTGCTCTTACAGTAAAGAATCCCTTCTATGTTGTGTATAATCCTTCTTTCCTCTAGATGTAGTGGACGCCTCCTTGTTATAGGTACAGTCCATAGTCTCACTGCTCTTACAGTAAAGAATCCCTTCTATGTTGTGTATAAACCTTCTTTCCTCTAGATGTAGTGGACGCCTCCTTGTTATAGGTACAGTCCATAGTCTCACTGCTCTTACAGTAAAGAATCCCTTCTATGTTGTGTATAAACCTTCTTTCCCCTAGATGTAGTGGACGCCTCCTTGTTATAGGTACAGTCCATAGTCTCACTGCTCTTACAGTAGAGAATCCCTTCTATGTTGGTGGAGATGATAGAAATGTAGTACACTTACCTCTCCGCTCAGCAGGTAGATGATCTCCAAGGTGAAGTCTAATATTCTTCTGGTGATCTCATTCCTGTCCTTGTCCATCCTTGGTGGGTCATTCAGGAGAAGGAGCGTTCTGGAGGAGAAGAGGAGGAAACTGGATGAGCTGGAGGATCTAGTACTGAGGAGGGGCCCGAAATCATACAGGGGCCACATGATGTGTGACATACAGGAGCTCCTCAGAGCCCCCAGCACATGGATACAGGAGGATTCCCACAGACACCAGCACCAGTGATGGGGCCCAGAACGGTCATGACTAGAATGGAGTTGCTCCTGATAGGTGTGATGTCACATGGGGCGTGGCCTCAGAGGAGGGCGGGGTCTCTTGTATCACAGCTCTGTGCTGTATAGAGGAAGCGGAGGCGGAGCTGAGTGGATGGAGAACAGAAAGCAGTGAGGACTGTTTTGTGGGACTGGATGATGATGTAAGGGGACTGATTTGCGTATTGTGGGACTGTATCCTGGAGAGTCTGGGGGATTGGATTTATGTTTAGGGTTGTATAGGTGTCGTTGTCATTGAGAGAGACAGGTTCCTTGGGGTGCTTCTGGCATCTAAAGGGTGGTAGGGGGTCCTTGAGGTGCTGCTGACATCTAAGGGGGGAAAGGGGTGGCTCTGGCATTTAAAGGGGATGGAGATACGGGTCCTTGGGGTGCCATTGGCATCTAATTATGCGGGCATGCATCCTTGGTGTGCTTCAGACATGTAAAGAGGAAGCAGGGGTCCCTGGGGTGCTGCTTGTATGTAATGGGGGGCAGAGTCTTATGGGGTTTCCGGTCCCTTATGGGGGGCTGCTGCATGTGTATGGGGTATTGACTTTGCGTGTTGGGTTCCTGGGGTACTGCTTGTGTGTGAGAGGGAGTTCTGGAGGTGGTCCCATGGCGCTGCCACCTGTGTGCATGTTTGGGGGTCCCTGGGGTGCTGTGTGTGTGAGGGGGGCATGTGGTCATGTGGCGGAGAGCCCGAGGGGCGCTGCCGTGTAGTGTGCGGGTCACTTGGGTACCATCTTCATGTAAGTGGGGGGCTTCCTGCGGCGCTGCCTGTGTGTGGGCGAGGGTTGTTGGTGGTGGGCCCGGAGGTGCTGACACCTGTGTGCGTGTGGGGGTGCTCCCTGTGTGTTGGAGGGGTCCGGCCCCTGGGGTGTTGCCACCTATGTGTTGCTGCCCACTGTATGCTGAGGGGGAGGGGGGCTGCCGCCTTTTTGCTGAGAGGGTCCGAGGCGCGCTGCCATCTGTATGCTAGGCGGATCCAGGACCTGGGTGCCTGTGTGCTGGGGTCTCCGATACCAGGGGGGCTGCCGCCTGTGCGCTGGGGTGATCCAGATCCTGGGGGGCTGCCGCCTGTGCGCTGGGGGTTCCGGTCCCTAGGGGCTGCCGCCTGTGCGCTGGGGGTTCCGGTCCCTAGGGGCTGCCGCCTGTGCGCTGGGGGTTCCGGTCCCTAGGGGCTGCCGCCTGTGCGCTGGGGGTTCCGGTCCCTAGGGGCTGCCGCCTGTGCGCTGGGGGTTCCGGTCCCTAGGGGCTGCCGCCTGTACGCTGGGGGTTCCGGTCCCTAGGGGCTGCCGCCTGTGCGCTGGGGGTTCCGGTCCCTAGGGGCTGCCGCCTGTGTGCTGGAGGTTCCGGTCCTTAGGGGCTGCCGCCTGTGCGCTGGGGGTTCCGGTCCCTAGGGGCTGCCATCTGTGCATTGGGAAGGAAGGTCCCTCAGAGGTCGCAGTCTGTGTGGGGTGCTGTCATCATCTAAGTGGGGGGGTCTCTGGGGGTGCTGCCTGTGTGTGAGAGCAGGCTGTGGGTGTCCCTGGGCAGGTGGGGGGATCCATGAGGGGCTGCCGCCTGTGCGCTGGGGGTTACGGTCCCTAGGGGCTGCCGCCTGTGTGCTGGGGGTTACGGTCCCTAGGGGCTGCCGCCTGTGTGCTGGGGGTTCCGGTCCCTAGGGGCTGCCGCCTGTGCACTGGGGGTTCCGGTCCTTAGGGGCTGCCGCCTGTGCGCTGGGGGTTCCGGTCCCTAGGGGCTGCCACCTGTGCGCTGGGGGTTCCGGTCCCTAGGGGCTGCCACCTGTGCGCTGGGGGTTCCGGTCCCTAGGGGCTGCCGCCTGTGCGCTGGGGGTTACGGTCCCTAGGGGCTGCCGCCTGTGCGCTGGGGGTTCCGGTCCCTCAGAGGTCGCAGTCTGTGTGGGGTGCTGTCATCATCTAAGTGGGGGGGTCTCTGGGGGTGCTGCCTGTGTGTGAGAGCAGGCTGTGGGTGTCCCTGGGCAGGTGGGGGGATCCATGAGGGGCTGCCGCCTGTGCGCTGGGGGTTACGGTCCCTAGGGGCTGCCGCCTGTGTGCTGGGGGTTCCGGTCCCTAGGGGCTGCCGCCTGTGCACTGGGGGTTCCGGTCCCTAGGGGCTGCCACCTGTGCGCTGGGGGTTCCGGTCCCTAGGGGCTGCCGCCTGTGCGCTGGAGGTTCCGGTCCTTAGGAGCTGCCGCCTGTGCGCTGGGGGTTACGGTCCCTAGGGGCTGCCGCCTGTGCGCTGGGTGTTCCGGTCCCTAGGGGCTGCCGCCTGTGCGCTGGGGGTTACGGTCCCTAGGGGCTGCCGCCTGTGCGCTGGGGGTTCCGGTCCCTAGGGGCTGCCGCCTGTGCACTGGGGGTTCCGGTCCCTAGGGGCTGCCGCCTGTGCACTGGAGGTTCCGGTCCTTAGGGGCTGCCACCTGTGCGCTGGGGGTTCCGGTCCCTAGGGGCTGCCACCTGTGCGCTGGGGGTTCCGGTCCCTAGGGGCTGCCGCCTGTGCGCTGGAGGTTCCGGTCCCTAGGGGCTGCCGCCTGTGCACTGGGGGTTCCGGTCCTTAGGGGCTGCCGCCTGTGCGCTGGGGGTTCCGGTCCCTAGGGGCTGCCACCTGTGCGCTGGGGGTTCCGGTCCCTAGGGGCTGCCGCCTGTGCGCTGGAGGTTCCGGTCCTTAGGAGCTGCCGCCTGTGCGCTGGGGGTTACGGTCCCTAGGGGCTGCCGCCTGTGCGCTGGGTGTTCCGGTCCCTAGGGGCTGCCGCCTGTGTGCTGGGGGTTCCGGTCCCTAGGGGCTGCCGCCTGTGCACTGGGGGTTCCGGTCCCTAGGGGCTGCCGCCTGTGCACTGGAGGTTCCGGTCCTTAGGGGCTGCCACCTGTGCGCTGGGGGTTCCGGTCCCTAGGGGCTGCCACCTGTGCGCTGGGGGTTCCGGTCCCTAGGGGCTGCCGCCTGTGCGCTGGAGGTTCCGGTCCTTAGGGGCTGCCGCCTGTGCGCTGGAGGTTCCGGTCCTTAGGGGCTGCCGCCTGTGCGCTGGGGGTTACGGTCCCTAGGGGCTGCCGCCTGTGCGCTGGGGGTTCCGGTCCCTAGGGGCTGCCGCCTGTGCACTGGGGGTTCCGGTCCCTAGGGGCTGCCGCCTGTGCACTGGAGGTTCCGGTCCTTAGGGGCTGCCACCTGTGCGCTGGGGGTTCCGGTCCCTAGGGGCTGCCACCTGTGCGCTGGGGGTTCCGGTCCCTAGGGGCTGCCGCCTGTGCGCTGGAGGTTCCGGTCCTTAGGGGCTGCCGCCTGTGCGCTGGAGGTTCCGGTCCTTAGGGGCTGCCGCCTGTGCGCTGGGGGTTACGGTCCCTAGGGGCTGCCGCCTGTGCGCTGGGGGTTACGGTCCCTAGGGGCTGCCGCCTGTGCGCTGGGGGTTCCGGTCCCTAGGGGCTGCCGCCTGTGCACTGGGGGTTCCGGTCCTTAGGGGCTGCCGCCTGTGCGCTGGGGGTTCCGGTCCCTAGGGGCTGCCACCTGTGCGCTGGGGGTTCCGGTCCCTAGGGGCTGCCGCCTGTGCGCTGGAGGTTCCGGTCCTTAGGAGCTGCCGCCTGTGCGCTGGGGGTTACGGTCCCTAGGGGCTGCCGCCTGTGCGCTGGGTGTTCCGGTCCCTAGGGGCTGCCGCCTGTGCGCTGGGGGTTACGGTCCCTAGGGGCTGCCGCCTGTGTGCTGGGGGTTCCGGTCCCTAGGGGCTGCCGCCTGTGCACTGGGGGTTCCGGTCCCTAGGGGCTGCCGCCTGTGCACTGGAGGTTCCGGTCCTTAGGGGCTGCCACCTGTGCGCTGGGGGTTCCGGTCCCTAGGGGCTGCCACCTGTGCGCTGGGGGTTCCGGTCCCTAGGGGCTGCCGCCTGTGCGCTGGAGGTTCCGGTCCTTAGGGGCTGCCGCCTGTGCGCTGGAGGTTCCGGTCCTTAGGGGCTGCCGCCTGTGCGCTGGGGGTTACGGTCCCTAGGGGCTGCCGCCTGTGCGCTGGGGGTTCCGGTCCCTAGGGGCTGCCATCTGTGCATTGGGAAGGAAGGTCCCTCAGAGGTCGCAGTCTGTGTGGGGTGCTGTCTTCATCTAAGGGGGGGGGGGGGGGTCTCTGGGGGTGCTGCCTGTGTGTGAGAGCAGGCTGTGGGTGTCCCTGGGCAGGTGGGGGGATCCATGAGGGGCTGCCGTCTGTGTGTTGTGGGGGGAGGGGGGTCAGGTCCCTGAGGGATTGTCATCTGTGTGTTGGTGGAGGGGTCCCGGGGGAGTGTCGCTTTTAGAGTGTGTGCGGAGTCCCTGCATGTATAGAGGAGGTGTTTGTGGGGGTCCTGGGGGAGGGGACTGCTTGTGTGTAGGCAGGGTTGTGGGGCTGTGTACATCACGTGGTTCTGGTTACATAGCGCAGGGACGCTGGCGTTATAACATACAGTAATGCCCTCCTGTGCCCCTATGCTAAATATATTCCCACTCCTCCTGCATTATAAACAGAATGGCCCCCACAGCCTACTGCCCCACCCTTTCATGTCCAGGGTGTGAGCTGTATGCATAAACATTGTGCACTGCTCACTCTCCAACCCTGCAATGATTGCTGGCACCAAACTGATACTCATTGCTGTATAAAGAGGTTACATACAATGTAGGGACTCCTTCAGGGCAGAAGGAGTCCCTGCACTAGAAGGGTGCAAATCCTAGACCTAACTTGTCTGTGTGTCATGACCAAGTGTAAAGCATTGACCGTGACCCCTTCACTTAGGATTAGTTGTGGTCAAGTTATGACTGCAATTAACCCTTTCTAGTGCATGAGTTAGCAACTCTAACAAATGTTAACGTCACTATACTCTCTCTGTATAGCAGGGCAGCCCGAGGTACATTAGGACTGCTATACTTTATTTGTATATCAGGCTGTCTGTGTTCTCCCCCCATATTCATTAATATAACGCGCCCCCAGTGTGCCTGGTGAGCTGTATTCCATATAAGTGACTGAATGGCTGACTACCCAAGAAGGGGTTAATCACAAGCTTGACATGACTGCGGTTAAGGCCCCACGTGGCGTCCTGCAGCACAAAAGCTCTGCGGGAAAAGCCGCGACGGCAACGCATTGTGGTTCTTCCCGCAGCGCTTTGACCGTATTTTACCGCACAATGGGGATGGGATTCACGTTTTTTCCGCCACGTTTCTACCGCAGCATTTAAGCCACGTGAGGTGCCTGCCTCAAGGAGTTATCCACTTTCTCATGATAGGCCATCAATATTAGATCAGCAGGGGGGCCCCGACACCTGAGACCCCTGCAGATCTCTGGTACACAGACTTTAATGGGGCAGCGCTGCGGTACCTACACTCACCGCTACAGCTTGTACAGCACTAGAGATCAGCAGGGGGGCCCGACACCTGAGACCCCTGCAGATCTCTGGTACACAGACTTTAATGGGGCAGCGCTGCGGTACCTACACTCACCACTACAGCTTGTACATCACCAGAGATCAGCAGGGGGGCCCGACACCTGAGACCCCTGCAGATCGGTACACAGACTAATGGGGCAGCGCTGCGGTACCTACACTCACCGCTACAGCTTGTACCTCACCGGAGATCAGCAGGGGGGCCCGACACCTGAGACCCCTGCAGATCGGTACACAGACTAATGGGGCAGCGCTGCGGTACCTACACTCACCGCTACAGCTTGTACAGCACTAGAGATCAGCAGGGGGGCCCGACACCTGAGACCCCTGCAGATCAGTACACAGACTAATGGGGCAGCGCTGCGGTACCTACACTCACCACTACAGCTTGTACAGCACCAGAGATCAGCAGGGCACCCCCGCAGATCTAATACTGATTGCCTATCCTGAGTTACTGCCCTCTCAGTAGGAGGCGGCCGCACATTCTGG
The DNA here is from genome assembly GCA_947044405.1 of Leptodactylus fallax. NCBI lineage: Eukaryota > Metazoa > Chordata > Amphibia > Anura > Leptodactylidae > Leptodactylus > Leptodactylus fallax. The sequence continues at coordinate 29,567 of CAMRHE010000628.1, forward strand.
TGCTCAAATAACCAAAAAATGGAGGTTACTAGACTTCATCTGAGGCTAAGATCACATCGGCCGCAGAAATCGGCAGAGAGAAAAGTCCTGCACGGAGGATTATTCTCTCTGCCCCCTTCACTATGGAGACGGCTGATCCCGTTATAGTCAGTGGGCTCCGCTGGTGTCCATGGGTAGCCGCTGGTTTATCAGTCTGGTTCTCCATCATTCGGGTCCCCCGATGGACCTAAAGAACGTAGAAGCAGCCGCAGATGTGACCCGAGATTTCCTCTAATATCCCCATCACATGGGACGCCATTGGCTGGTTTATTCCATGAGAGCAGGTAAGACTAGACCGGGACAGGTAAGTAGCATCATTGGGGGGGGGGGTATATCCCTGTAGGCGGAGCTTATTATATATAGACCCTATACTGACCCACCTATACAGAATATACTGAGACCAGGAACCTACCTATAGTAGCTACAGAGTACACCGAGACCAGGAACCTACCTATAGTAACTACAGAGTACACCGAGACCATGAACCTACCTATAGTAACTACAGAATACACCCAGACCATGTACCTACCTATAGTAACTACAGAGTACACCGAGACCATGAACCTACCTATAGTAACTACAGAGTACACCCAGACCATGAACCTACCTATAGTAACTACAGAGTACACCGAGACCATGTACCTACCTATAGTAACTACAGAGTACACCCAGACCATGCACCTACCTATAGTAACTACAGAGTACACCCAGACCATGTACCTACCTATAGTAACTACAGAGTACACCCAGACCATGTACCTACCTATAGTAACTACAGAGTACACCCAGACCATGAACCTACCTATAGTAACTACAGAGTACACCCAGACCATGTACCTACCTATAGTAACTACAGAGTACACCCAGACCATGAACCTACCTATAGTAACTACAGAATACACCCAGACCATGTACCTACCTATAGTAACTACAGAGTACACCGAGACCATGAACCTACCTATAGTAACTACAGAGTACACCCAGACCATGTACCTACCTATAGTAACTACAGAGTACACCGAGACCATGAACCTACCTATAGTAACTACAGAGTACACCCAGACCATGTACCTACCTATAGTAACTACAGAATACACCCGAGACCATGAACCTACCTATAGTAACTACAGAATACACCCAGACCATGAACCTACCTATAGTAACTACAGAGTACACCCAGACCATGTACCTACCTATAGTAACTACAGAATACACCCAGACCATGTACCTACCTATAGTAACTACAGAGTACACCCAGACCATGAACCTACCTATAGTAACTACAGAGTACACCCAGACCATGAACCTACCTATAGTAACTACAGAGTACACCCAGACCATGTACCTACCTATAGTAACTACAGAGTACACCCAGACCATGAACCTACCTATAGTAACTACAGAGTACACCCAGACCATGTACCTACCTATAGTAACTACAGAGTACACCCAGACCATGAACCTACCTATAGTAACTACAGAGTACACCCAGACCATGTACCTACCTATAGTAACTACAGAGTACACCGAGACCATGAACCTACCTATAGTAACTACAGAGTACACCCAGACCATGAACCTACCTATAGTAACTACAGAGTACACCCAGACCATGTACCTACCTATAGTAACTACAGAGTACACCCAGACCATGAACCTACCTATAGTAACTACAGAGTACACCCGAGACCATGAACCTACCTATAGTAACTACAGAGTACACCCAGACCATGAACCTACCTATAGTAACTACAGAATACACCCAGACCATGTACCTACCTATAGTAACTACAGAATACACCCAGACCATGTACCTACCTATAGTAACTACAGAATACACCCAGACCATGAACCTACCTATAGTAACTACAGAATACACCCAGACCATGTACCTACCTATAGTAACTACAGAGTACACCGAGACCATGTACCTACCTATAGTAACTACAGAGTACACCCAGACCATGAACCTACCTATAGTAACTACAGAGTACACCCAGACCATGAACCTACCTATAGTAACTACAGAGTACACCCAGACCATGAACCTACCTATAGTAACTACAGAATACACCGAGACCATGAACCTACCTATAGTAACTACAGAGTACACCGAGACCATGAACCTACCTATAGTAACTACAGAGTACACCGAGACCATGAACCTACCTATAGTAACTACAGAGTACACCCAGACCATGAACCTACCTATAGTAACTACAGAGTACACCGAGACCATGAACCTACCTATAGTAACTACAGAGTACACCCAGACCATGAACCTACCTATAGTAACTACAGAGTACACCCAGACCATGAACCTACCTATAGTAACTACAGAGTACACCCAGACCATGAACCTACCTATAGTAACTACAGAGTACACCCAGACCATGAACCTACCTATAGTAACTACAGAGTACACCCAGACCATGAACCTACCTATAGTAACTACAGAATACACCCAGACCATGAACCTACCTATAGTAACTACAGAGTACACCCAGACCATGAACCTACCTATAGTAACTACAGAGTACACCCAGACCATGTACCTACCTATAGTAACTACAGAGTACACCGAGACCATGAACCTACCTATAGTAACTACAGAGTACACCCAGACCATGTACCTACCTATAGTAACTACAGAGTACACCCAGACCATGAACCTACCTATAGTAACTACAGAGTACACCCAGACCATGTACCTACCTATAGTAACTACAGAGTACACCGAGACCATGAACCTACCTATAGTAACTACAGAGTACACCCAGACCATGTACCTACCTATAGTAACTACAGAGTACACCCAGACCATGAACCTACCTATAGTAACTACAGAGTACACCCAGACCATGTACCTACCTATAGTAACTACAGAGTACACCCAGACCATGAACCTACCTATAGTAACTACAGAGTACACCCAGACCATGTACCTACCTATAGTAACTACAGAGTACACCCAGACCATGAACCTACCTATAGTAACTACAGAGTACACCCAGACCATGTACCTACCTATAGTAACTACAGAGTACACCCAGACCATGTACCTACCTATAGTAACTACAGAGTACACCCAGACCATGTACCTACCTATAGTAACTACAGAGTACACCCAGACCATGAACCTACCTATAGTAACTACAGAGTACACCCAGACCATGAACCTACCTATAGTAACTACAGAGTACACCCAGACCATGTACCTACCTATAGTAACTACAGAGTACACCCAGACCATGAACCTACCTATAGTAACTACAGAGTACACCCAGACCATGTACCTACCTATAGTAACTACAGAGTACACCGAGACCATGAACCTACCTATAGTAACTACAGAGTACACCGAGACCATGAACCTACCTATAGTAACTACAGAGTACACCCAGACCATGTACCTACCTATAGTAACTACAGAGTACACCCAGACCATGTACCTACCTATAGTAACTACAGAGTACACCCAGACCATGAACCTACCTATAGTAACTACAGAGTACACCCAGACCATGAACCTACCTATAGTAACTACAGAGTACACCCAGACCATGAACCTACCTATAGTAACTACAGAGTACACCCAGACCATGTACCTACCTATAGTAACTACAGAGTACACCCAGACCATGTACCTACCTATAGTAACTACAGAATACACCCAGACCATGTACCTACCTATAGTAACTACAGAGTACACCCAGACCATGTACCTACCTATAGTAACTACAGAGTACACCCAGACCATGAACCTACCTATAGTAACTACAGAGTACACCGAGACCATGAACCTACCTATAGTAACTACAGAGTACACCCAGACCATGAACCTACCTATAGTAACTACAGAGTACACCCAGACCATGAACCTACCTATAGTAACTACAGAGTACACCGAGACCATGAACCTACCTATAGTAACTACAGAGTACACCCAGACCATGTACCTACCTATAGTAACTACAGAGTACACCCAGACCATGAACCTACCTATAGTAACTACAGAGTACACCCAGACCATGTACCTACCTATAGTAACTACAGAGTACACCCAGACCATGAACCTACCTATAGTAACTACAGAGTACACCCAGACCATGAACCTACCTATAGTAACTACAGAGTACACCCAGACCATGAACCTACCTATAGTAACTACAGAGTACACCCAGACCATGTACCTACCTATAGTAACTACAGAGTACACCCAGACCATGTACCTACCTATAGTAACTACAGAGTACACCCAGACCATGAACCTACCTATAGTAACTACAGAGTACACCCAGACCATGAACCTACCTATAGTAACTACAGAGTACACCCAGACCATGTACCTACCTATAGTAACTACAGAGTACACCCAGACCATGAACCTACCTATAGTAACTACAGAGTACACCCAGACCATGAACCTACCTATAGTAACTACAGAGTACACCCAGACCATGTACCTACCTATAGTAACTACAGAGTACACCCAGACCATGAACCTACCTATAGTAACTACAGAGTACACCCAGACCATGTACCTACCTATAGTAACTACAGAGTACACCGAGACCATGTACCTACCTATAGTAACTACAGAGTACACCGAGACCATGTACCTACCTATAGTAACTACAGAGTACACCGAGACCATGAACCTACCTATAGTAACTACAGAGTACACCCAGACCATGTACCTACCTATAGTAACTACAGAGTACACCGAGACCATGTACCTACCTATAGTAACTACAGAGTACACCCAGACCATGTACCTACCTATAGTAACTACAGAGTACACCCAGACCATGAACCTACCTATAGTAACTACAGAGTACACCCAGACCATGAACCTACCTATAGTAACTACAGAGTACACCCAGACCATGAACCTACCTATAGTAACTACAGAGTACACCCAGACCATGAACCTACCTATAGTAACTACAGAGTACACCCAGACCATGTACCTACCTATAGTAACTACAGAGTACACCCAGACCATGTACCTACCTATAGTAACTACAGAGTACACCCAGACCATGAACCTACCTATAGTAACTACAGAGTACACCGAGACCATGTACCTACCTATAGTAACTACAGAGTACACCGAGACCATGTACCTACCTATAGTAACTACAGAGTACACCCAGACCATGTACCTACCTATAGTAACTACAGAGTACACCCAGACCATGTACCTACCTATAGTAACTACAGAATACACCCAGACCATGTACCTACCTATAGTAACTACAGAGTACACCCAGACCATGTACCTACCTATAGTAACTACAGAGTACACCCAGACCATGTACCTACCTATAGTAACTACAGAATACACCCAGACCATGAACCTACCTATAGTAACTACAGAGTACACCCAGACCATGACCCTACCTATAGTAACTACAGAGTACACCCAGACCATGAACCTACCTATAGTAACTACAGAGTACACCCAGACCATGAACCTACCTATAGTAACTACAGAGTACACCCAGACCATGAACCTACCTATAGTAACTACAGAGTACACCCAGACCATGAACCTACCTATAGTAACTACAGAGTACACCCAGACCATGAACCTACCTATAGTAACTACAGAGTACACCGAGACCATGAACCTACCTATAGTAACTACAGAAGAATGAACCTACCTATAGTAACTACAGAGTACACCGAGACCATGTACCTACCTATAGTAACTACAGAGTACACCCAGACCATGAACCTACCTATAGTAACTACAGAGTACACCCAGACCATGAACCTACCTATAGTAACTACAGAGTACACCCAGACCATGAACCTACCTATAGTAACTACAGAGTACACCCAGACCATGTACCTACCTATAGTAACTACAGAATACACCCAGACCATGTACCTACCTATAGTAACTACAGAGTACACCCAGACCATGAACCTACCTATAGTAACTACAGAGTACACCCAGACCATGAACCTACCTATAGTAACTACAGAGTACACCCAGACCATGTACCTACCTATAGTAACTACAGAGTACACCCAGACCATGTACCTACCTATAGTAACTACAGAGTACACCGAGACCATGTACCTACCTATAGTAACTACAGAGTACACCCAGACCATGAACCTACCTATAGTAACTACAGAGTACACCCAGACCATGAACCTACCTATAGTAACTACAGAGTACACCCAGACCATGTACCTACCTATAGTAACTACAGAGTACACCCAGACCATGAACCTACCTATAGTAACTACAGAGTACACCCAGACCATGAACCTACCTATAGTAACTACAGAGTACACCCAGACCATGAACCTACCTATAGTAACTACAGAGTACACCCAGACCATGTACCTACCTATAGTAACTACAGAGTACACCCAGACCATGAACCTACCTATAGTAACTACAGAGTACACCCAGACCATGTACCTACCTATAGTAACTACAGAGTACACCCAGACCATGAACCTACCTATAGTAACTACAGAGTACACCCAGACCATGAACCTACCTATAGTAACTACAGAGTACACCCAGACCATGTACCTACCTATAGTAACTACAGAGTACACCCAGACCATGAACCTACCTATAGTAACTACAGAGTACACCCAGACCATGAACCTACCTATAGTAACTACAGAGTACACCCAGACCATGAACCTACCTATAGTAACTACAGAGTACACCCAGACCATGAACCTACCTATAGTAACTACAGAGTACACCCAGACCATGTACCTACCTATAGTAACTACAGAGTACACCCAGACCATGTACCTACCTATAGTAACTACAGAGTACACCCAGACCATGAACCTACCTATAGTAACTACAGAGAACACCGAGACCATGAACCTACCTATAGTAACTACAGAGTACACCCAGACCATGAACCTACCTATAGTAACTACAGAGTACACCCAGACCATGTACCTACCTATAGTAACTACAGAGTACACCCAGACCATGTACCTACCTATAGTAACTACAGAGTACACCGAGACCATGAACCTACCTATAGTAACTACAGAGTACACCCAGACCATGTACCTACCTATAGTAACTACAGAGTACACCCAGACCATGAACCTACCTATAGTAACTACAGAATACACCCAGACCATGTACCTACCTATAGTAACTACAGAGTACACCGAGACCATGTACCTACCTATAGTAACTACAGAGTACACCCAGACCATGTACCTACCTATAGTAACTACAGAGTACACCCAGACCATGAACCTACCTATAGTAACTACAGAGTACACCGAGACCATGTACCTACCTATAGTAACTACAGAGTACACCGAGACCATGAACCTACCTATAGTAACTACAGAGTACACCCAGACCATGAACCTACCTATAGTAACTACAGAGTACACCCAGACCATGTACCTACCTATAGTAACTACAGAATACACCGAGACCATGAACCTACCTATAGTAACTACAGAGTACACCGAGACCATGAACCTACCTATAGTAACTACAGAGTACACCCAGACCATGAACCTACCTATAGTAACTACAGAGTACACCCAGACCATGAACCTACCTATAGTAACTACAGAGTACACCGAGACCATGAACCTACCTATAGTAACTACAGAGTACACCCAGACCATGAACCTACCTATAGTAACTACAGAGTACACCCAGACCATGTACCTACCTATAGTAACTACAGAGTACACCCAGACCATGTACCTACCTATAGTAACTACAGAGTACACCCAGACCATGTACCTACCTATAGTAACTACAGAGTACACCGAGACCATGAACCTACCTATAGTAACTACAGAATACACCCAGACCATGAACCTACCTATAGTAACTACAGAGTACACCGAGACCATGTACCTACCTATAGTAACTACAGAGTACACCCAGACCATGTACCTACCTATAGTAACTACAGAGTACACCCAGACCATGTACCTACCTATAGTAACTACAGAATACACCCAGACCATGTACCTACCTATAGTAACTACAGAGTACACCCAGACCATGAACCTACCTATAGTAACTACAGAGTACACCCAGACCATGAACCTACCTATAGTAACTACAGAGTACACCCAGACCATGAACCTACCTATAGTAACTACAGAATACACCCAGACCATGAACCTACCTATAGTAACTACAGAGTACACCCAGACCATGAACCTACCTATAGTAACTACAGAGTACACCGAGACCATGTACCTACCTATAGTAACTACAGAGTACACCCAGACCATGAACCTACCTATAGTAACTACAGAGTACACCCAGACCATGAACCTACCTATAGTAACTACAGAGTACACCCAGACCATGTACCTACCTATAGTAACTACAGAGTACACCCAGACCATGTACCTACCTATAGTAACTACAGAATACACCCAGACCATGAACCTACCTATAGTAACTACAGAGTACACCGAGACCATGTACCTACCTATAGTAACTACAGAGTACACCCAGACCATGAACCTACCTATAGTAACTACAGAGTACACCGAGACCATGTACCTACCTATAGTAACTACAGAGTACACCCAGACCATGAACCTACCTATAGTAACTACAGAGTACACCGAGACCATGAACCTACCTATAGTAACTACAGAGTACACCGAGACCATGTACCTACCTATAGTAACTACAGAGTACACCCAGACCATGAACCTACCTATAGTAACTACAGAGTACACCCAGACCATGAACCTACCTATAGTAACTACAGAGTACACCCAGACCATGAACCTCCCTATAGTAACTACAGAGTACACCCAGACCATGTACCTACCTATAGTAACTACAGAGTACACCCAGACCATGTACCTACCTATAGTAACTACAGAGTACACCGAGACCATGTACCTACCTATAGTAACTACAGAGTACACCCAGACCATGAACCTACCTATAGTAACTACAGAGTACACCGAGACCATGTACCTACCTATAGTAACTACAGAGTACACCCAGACCATGTACCTACCTATAGTAACTACAGAGTACACCCAGACCATGAACCTACCTATAGTAACTACAGAGTACACCCAGACCATGTACCTACCTATAGTAACTACAGAGTACACCCAGACCATGTACCTACCTATAGTAACTACAGAGTACACCCAGACCATGTACCTACCTATAGTAACTACAGAGTACACCGAGACCATGAACCTACCTATAGTAACTACAGAGTACACCCAGACCATGACCTACCTATAGTAACTACAGAGTACACCGAGACCATGAACCTACCTATAGTAACTACAGAGTACACCCAGACCATGAACCTACCTATAGTAACTACAGAGTACACCCAGACCATGAACCTACCTATAGTAACTACAGAGTACACCGAGACCATGTACCTACCTATAGTAACTACAGAGTACACCCAGACCATGTACCTACCTATAGTAACTACAGAGTACACCCAGACCATGTACCTACCTATAGTAACTACAGAGTACACCCAGACCATGAACCTACCTATAGTAACTACAGAATACACCCAGACCATGTACCTACCTATAGTAACTACAGAGTACACCCGAGACCATGAACCTACCTATAGTAACTACAGAGTACACCCAGACCATGAACCTACCTATAGTAACTACAGAGTACACCGAGACCATGAACCTACCTATAGTAACTACAGAGTACACCCAGACCATGTACCTACCTATAGTAACTACAGAGTACACCCAGACCATGAACCTACCTATAGTAACTACAGAGTACACCCAGACCATGTACCTACCTATAGTAACTACAGAGTACACCCAGACCATGAACCTACCTATAGTAACTACAGAGTACACCCAGACCATGTACCTACCTATAGTAACTACAGAGTACACCCAGACCATGTACCTACCTATAGTAACTACAGAGTACACCGAGACCATGAACCTACCTATAGTAACTACAGAGTACACCCAGACCATGAACCTACCTATAGTAACTACAGATACACCGTCACCCAGACCATGAACCTACCTATAGTAACTACAGAGTACACCCAGACCATGTACCTACCTATAGTAACTACAGAGTACACCCAGACCATGTACCTACCTATAGTAACTACAGAGTACACCCAGACCATGAACCTACCTATAGTAACTACAGAGTACACCCAGACCATGTACCTACCTATAGTAACTACAGAGTACACCGAGACCATGTACCTACCTATAGTAACTACAGAGTACACCCAGACCATGTACCTACCTATAGTAACTACAGAGTACACCCAGACCATGTACCTACCTATAGTAACTACAGAGTACACCCAGACCATGAACCTACCTATAGTAACTACAGAGTACACCCAGACCATGTACCTACCTATAGTAACTACAGAGTACACCCAGACCATGAACCTACCTATAGTAACTACAGAGTACACCCAGACCATGTACCTACCTATAGTAACTACAGAGTACACCCAGACCATGTACCTACCTATAGTAACTACAGAGTACACCCAGACCATGTACCTACCTATAGTAACTACAGAGTACACCCAGACCATGAACCTACCTATAGTAACTACAGAGTACACCGAGACCATGTACCTACCTATAGTAACTACAGAGTACACCGAGACCATGAACCTACCTATAGTAACTACAGAGTACACCCAGACCATGAACCTACCTATAGTAACTACAGAGTACACCCAGACCATGAACCTACCTATAGTAACTACAGAGTACACCCAGACCATGAACCTACCTATAGTAACTACAGAGTACACCGCCAGACCATGAACCTACCTATAGTAACTACAGAGTACACCCAGACCATGTACCTACCTATAGTAACTACAGAGTACACCCAGACCATGTACCTACCTATAGTAACTACAGAGTACACCGAGACCATGTACCTACCTATAGTAACTACAGAGTACACCCAGACCATGAACCTACCTATAGTAACTACAGAGTACACCCAGACCATGTACCTACCTATAGTAACTACAGAGTACACCCAGACCATGTACCTACCTATAGTAACTACAGAGTACACCCAGACCATGTACCTACCTATAGTAACTACAGAGTACACCGAGACCATGAACCTACCTATAGTAACTACAGAGTACACCCAGACCATGTACCTACCTATAGTAACTACAGAGTACACCCAGACCATGTACCTACCTATAGTAACTACAGAGTACACCCAGACCATGAACCTACCTATAGTAACTACAGAGTACACCCAGACCATGAACCTACCTATAGTAACTACAGAGTACACCGAGACCATGAACCTACCTATAGTAACTACAGAGTACACCGAGACCATGTACCTACCTATAGTAACTACAGAGTACACCGAGACCATGAACCTACCTATAGTAACTACAGAGTATACCCAGACCATGAACCTACCTATAGTAACTACAGAATACACCCAGACCATGAACCTACCTATAGTAACTACAGAGTACACCCAGACCATGTACCTACCTATAGTAACTACAGAGTACACCGAGACCATGTACCTACCTATAGTAACTACAGAGTACACCCAGACCATGAACCTACCTATAGTAACTACAGAGTACACCCAGACCATGTACCTACCTATAGTAACTACAGAATACACCCAGACCATGTACCTACCTATAGTAACTACAGAGTACACCCAGACCATGTACCTACCTATAGTAACTACAGAGTACACCCAGACCATGTACCTACCTATAGTAACTACAGAGTACACCCAGACCATGAACCTACCTATAGTAACTACAGAATACACCCAGACCATGTACCTACCTATAGTAACTACAGAGTACACCCAGACCATGTACCTACCTATAGTAACTACAGAATACACCCAGACCATGTACCTACCTATAGTAACTACAGAGTACACCCAGACCATGTACCTACCTATAGTAACTACAGAGTACACCCAGACCATGTACCTACCTATAGTAACTACAGAGTACACCCAGACCATGTACCTACCTATAGTAACTACAGAGTACACCCAGACCATGTACCTACCTATAGTAACTACAGAGTACACCGAGACCGTGTACCTACCTATAGTAACTACAGAGTACACCCAGACCATGTACCTACCTATAGTAACTACAGAGTACACCCAGACCATGTACCTACCTATAGTAACTACAGAATACACCGAGACCATGTACCTACCTATAGTAACTACAGAGTACACCGAGACCATGTACCTACCTATAGTAACTACAGAGTACACCGAGACCATGTACCTACCTATAGTAACTACAGAGTACACCCAGACCATGTACCTACCTATAGTAACTACAGAGTACACCCAGACCATGTACCTACCTATAGTAACTACAGAGTACACCCAGACCATGTACCTACCTATAGTAACTACAGAGTACACCCAGACCATGAACCTACCTATAGTAACTACAGAGTACACCCAGACCATGAACCTACCTATAGTAACTACAGAGTACACCCAGACCATGTACCTACCTATAGTAACTACAGAGTACACCCAGACCATGTACCTACCTATAGTAACTACAGAATACACCGAGACCATGAACCTACCTATAGTAACTACAGAGTACACCGAGACCATGTACCTACCTATAGTAACTACAGAGTACACCCAGACCATGTACCTACCTATAGTAACTACAGAGTACACCCAGACCATGAACCTACCTATAGTAACTACAGAGTACACCCAGACCATGTACCTACCTATAGTAACTACAGAATACACCGAGACCATGAACCTACCTATAGTAACTACAGAGTACACCCAGACCATGTACCTACCTATAGTAACTACAGAGTACACCCAGACCATGAACCTACCTATAGTAACTACAGAGTACACCCAGACCATGTACCTACCTATAGTAACTACAGAGTACACCCAGACCATGTACCTACCTATAGTAACTACAGAGTACACCCAGACCATGAACCTACCTATAGTAACTACAGAGTACACCCAGACCATGTACCTACCTATAGTAACTACAGAGTACACCGAGACCATGAACCTACCTATAGTAACTACAGAGTACACCCAGACCATGTACCTACCTATAGTAACTATATACTTGTAAATCAGGCACACAGCGACACATCAGAACTATAGATCTAACTCACAAGAAATTGTAGCGAGTTATAAAAAATACATCAGGCCGAGGCGTCACCGCCCTGCACAGACAATATTTGCACGGTCACAGAACTTGTTTGGCGCACATTGTATATATATATATATGGTGTGTAGGGGATGTCGCCTTGCCACGCTACCTGGCACACCTGCGACCAACCTTCTTTCTTAAGCTCCCAGTCACACACCATGAGCGGAGCGGGTTCATAGGATAACATGAAACGAGCTTTATACATTTTATAGATTCAGTAACCCCAGTGGGTCGGTACTAGGCAATAACATATACAGAAATACATATCAGTTATCAAGCAAATACAGTACAGAAAATCAAAGGGGAAATAAAAGAGAGGAGAAATCCCAGAGCCAGTTTGTAGTCAGTATCTCCGAGACCATGTGCTGGGCTTCAGGGTTCTTCCTTAAGCAAGTTACAGACGTGTCTCCTACAGGCGGACATCTCCAAGATAAGTAAGACCTGTGCCCTCTGTAGAGCAGGAGTCTGGGTTATGTTTGCTCATCTCTAGGATGTCCCCCCTGCGGGGAGAAGGAGATTAGCAGGGGTATGCTAATTGTGCCAGGGACAGAACAACAATGGGACTGCTTAGAGAGTAGCATGGCGGCATTCCTGCAGACACAATGGCTGGGATAAGCGGCAGCGACCCCCAATGTGTGCTAGTAATGGAGAGCAGCGGCCATACAGCAGGAAGACCCCACCGGAGGGCTCGTCATCACTTATATATATATATATAGGTCCAGGAAAGGGTTTCCTCCATCCCTATGGATAATCAGATAGATAGATATATATATATATATATATATAATGTCCTGTACTGAGGGGAATAAATCCTGTAATAACCCCAAGAGAATCACCTCAGTAATAAACTGTCCACATTACAGCAGGTTCTACCCCCAACAACCCCGATCTACACCGGGCAGTAGTGAGGAGCAACTGCAATCTAGGAGCAACCGCCCCACAACCCCCTGATGTCATCTTACCTTATAGCGGGAGTTTTCTCCTAAATCCCCAGGTGTGAACGTGTCCTGAGAGCAGCCAGCGAGCCCCTGCTGTATATACAGTATATATATATATCTATAGCCTGTGATAATGGCTGATAACAGAGAGAACCCAACAGCAGTGACTACCGACCAGGACCTGCTCTGTATCTGCTACACTGCAAGAGCTGAAGGACCTGTGATGATGTCACCATCATGTGACCAGTACATGAGGGGCGGAGCTCAGGAGAGGAGAAGTGCTGGATGAAGGACCTGTGATGATGTCACCATCATGTGACCAGTACATGAGGGGCGGAGCTCAGGAGAGGGAAGTGCTGGATGAAGGACCTGTAAAGATGTCACCATCATGTGACCAGTACATGAGGGGCGGAGCTCAGGAGTGCTGGATGAAGGACCTGTGATGATGTCACCATCATGTGACCAGTACATGAGGGGCGGAGCTCAGGAGTGCTGGATGAAGGACCTGTGATGATGTCACCATCATGTGACCTGTATATGAGGGGCGGAGCTCAGGAGAGGAGAAGTGCTGAATAAGGACCTGTGCGATGTCACCATCATGTGACCAGTACATGAGGGGCGGAGCTCAGGAGAGGAGAAGTGCTGGAGGAAGGACCTGTGATGATGTCACCATCATGTGACTTGAGGGGCGGAGCTTTTGTGCCCTGTCTATACTATGACGCATTAGTATAGTGTGTACAGGGACTTATTAGACCTTGTTTTGCTTCTGTAGTATTTCTGATTTAGGGTTCAGTTCTGTATAGATTACAATTACAGGTAATAGTTCTGGATAATCTTAGAATTCATCAGATTAGTGATAGGATTATAGATAGTAGGGAGAAGAATATCTGTGCTGTGTGAGCCTGCTGTAATACACACCACGGAGAGTTAACCCTCTCATTGTCAATAATCTAAGTATGTCTAAGTCTGTTGTGCCATAGAGCAGTTTCATCTCTATACAGATTAGTTATTTCTCGTTATGTTCCCCGTCGCTGGAGATCTCGGTGTTGTTAGTTTCGGCACCAATCTCTGCCCACTGTCACAGGGGCGTTCCTGACAGACTAGCTGAGCTGTGAGTAACGCCCCCTGACTATACTCGTCCGTAGCCCTGTAGTGTCAGAGGGGCGTTCCTTACCGCCCTGCAATGACACTGAGTTGTGAGGAACGCCCCCCCAGTACAAGTCTATGGATAAGTACTGTCAGGGGGGCGTTACTCACAGCTCAGCTAGTCTGTCAGGAACACCCCTCTGACAGTGGGCAGAGATTGGTGCCGAAACTAACAACACCGATATCTCCAGCCCCGGGGCACATAACGGGGAATTCAGCGCACTGTCGGCTTTGTAGCGCTATATAAAACCGCACGTGCCCGAGGACATGAAAGGTCCTCTTTAACTTACACAAGTGATATTGAGATTGTTTTTTCGTGACACATTGTACTTCATGTTAGTGGGGAACATATGATGCTCCATTTAAGCAGAAACGCGTAGGGGCGGATTATTTATGTGAAGAGCCTTCTCAGCGGCGGTCATTAGGCCATATTTAGATAGCGCTTTTTAGTTATATTCAGCGGTTTCGGACCTAGCACAGGTGACACCACAGATCTGCTCCAGCTCTAGGATTGAGACAGTGTCATTGGTGGACTCTCTGTACTCGTCTTATTAGTGTGTTTGCACCAGCCTCTTGGTTATACGTAGAGATGAGCCAATTTTTAAAAAATTCGATTCTCCAAAGTTTCCAAAACAATTCGATTCGATCCAAATTCATTTGCAGCAAATCGCGTTAACCCCTTCCCGACATCTGCCCTAATAGTACGGCGCTGCCGGGAAGGACTTCCCGCAAACCACGGCGGAAGCATGGTTTCTGTGTGCGCTCCCTTATGTAACGGCTGACACTGTCCACTAACACCCCCTGTCGGAGCGGAGCTCCAATCGCAGGTGTTAACCTCTGAGATGCCGTGGTCAAACATGACTGTGACATCTCAGTGGTTTTATTATATATTGGGGTCCCGATCGGCCCCCTCGCGACATTTTTGTAGGGTGTCACTGCTCCTATTCAGCAGCCCGGTGTCTGCCCCATTGCTGTCCCTCTGCATACCTGATTGATCCTGCCTTGAATGGACACTGTCAGCCTATGCGTCTGCACGGTCTGACAGCCTCCTATACACTGCAATACACGTATCAGAATATCGCTGCTTCAATCCCCTCTTCCCCTATTGAAGCAGTGATCAAATATCGCTGCTTCAAGCCTTCCCCCAGAGATGGTGCTATTATTATACACGGGGGTCTCCTCAGACCCCAGACTATAATAATCAGAGGCCCAGGGGAAGTGATTACAAATAACAAACACTTATACTCACCTTACCTCACCTCTCCTGGGACTCCGGCTGTCTGACCGTCCTCCTCGCTCCTCTTCTTCTTTACAAATGAAGTCCTGCACCCCAGACGTCACTGCTGAGGCCTGTGATTGGGCCTCAGCGGTCACATGGGGCGTGATGATGTCATTACGCCGGCGCCGACGTCATTACACCCAATCACAGGCCCCAGCAGTAAGGCCTGGGGAGGAAGAGCTCCGGAGTTACTGCTGAGCCCAGGACAGGTATCAGATTTTTTTATTTTTAATCACTGCGGGGGGGTGCCGAGGGGGACAAGTAGCATGGAGGAACCACTTGGATGCCACGGTCATGTTTGACCGTGGCATCCAAGGGGTTAAAACCCCCGATTGGAAATGTGCAATTCGATACATCAAAGCGTGAGGAAATCCAGAATCGAAGCGAACAGAAGATTTCCTGAAATTCGGATCGGGGAGGAAAGACTTCCGATAGCGCTCCTTCTCACACTTAGGGTGGAGCAGTCGGTCACTGACAGTACTGCCCAGCGCGATCACAGTCTCATGCATTTATCTAGCGGTGCGTTATAAATTGTAACATCGGCTCATATAACGGAGTTTAGACACTCACTTAGTGACCTTTGGGAATATATAACAAACCACAAATCCTGTCTCGGAGCTGTCTGAGCGTGTCTGATTAGGATTCTTTGACTCCCTCAGCCGTGTAAAGAAATTCTTATAAACTCCTTCAGGTCCATTTATTTGTAGATCTGAGAACCTGACGGCTTCTTACACTTTGTTCTCACTCAAACTCCATTCATTTTTCGTTTATTATTTAACGTATATATATTACTTATTAAACCTGACAGGGCACACCCGTGAAGTGAAAACCATTTCAGGTGACTACCTCTTGAAGCTCATCAAGAGTGCAAAGCAGTAATCAAAGCAAAAGGTGGCTACTTTGAAGAACCTAGAATATGACATATTTTCAGTTGTTTCACACTTTTTTGTTAAGTATATAATTCCACATGTGCTAATTCAAAGTTTTGATGCCTTCAGTGTGAATCTACAATTTTTATAGTCATGAAAATACAGAAAACTCTTGAAATGAGAAGGTGTGTCCAAACTTTTGGTCTGTACTGTATATATATATATGTGTGTATATATGAGTGTGTGTGTATATGAGTGTGTGTGGGTATATATATATGTGTGTGTATATGAGTGTGTGTATATATATATATATATATATATATGAGTGTGTGTGGGTATAGGTGAGGAAGGAGATGAAAAAGATCAAGGCGAGGAAAGCCGCAGGGCCAGATGACATCAGTGCAAGGCTAATTAAGACTTGCGGGGACCAGCTGTGTGGTATAATTACATATATGTATAATATGAGCCTGAGGCAGGAAATAGTCCCTGAATTATGGAAATCTTCTTGTGTGGTACCAGTTCCAAAGAAACCCCCCCCGGGGGGGCCCACCGCGGCCGGGCCGGGGGGGGGGGGCCCCCCCCGGGGGGGGGGGGGGGGGGGGTGGGGCCCCCCCCTCCCCCCCCCCGGGGGGGCCCCCGGGGGGGCCCCCCCCGGGGGGGGGGGGGGGGGGGGGGGGGGGGGGGGGGGGCGCCCCCCCCCTCCCCGGGGGGGGGCGGGCCGGGGGGGGGGGGGGGGGGGGGGGGGAGGGGGGAGAATTTTGTTTTTTGTCTTGTTCTTTTTTTTTGGCGCCCGGGGGGGGGGGGGGGGGGGGGGGGGGGGGGGGGGGGGGGGGGCCCCCCCCCCCCTGGTGGTGGTTGCCGGCCCCCCCGAGGGGGGCGCGCGGGGGGGGGGGGGGGGGGGGGGGGGGGGGGGGGGGGGGTGGGGGGGGGGGGGGGGGGGGGGGGGGTACGGTTCTCGCCCCTTTCCTCTTCACACTGTACACTGCAGATTTTAGGTACAACTCATCCAGCTGCTACCTACAGAAGTATTCTGACGACTCTGCAATAGTGGGTCTCATCACAGACGATGATAACAGGGAGTACAGAGAACTGAACCAGGATTTTGTGGACTGGTGCCACCGGAACCACCTGAAGATTAACGCGGGGAAGACCAAGGAGATGGTGGTGGACTTCCGCAAAGGCAGATGCCCTCCAAAACCAGTGGACATCCTGGGGACGGGCATCGAGATTGTGAACACCTATAAGTACCTGGGTTTGCTCCTTAATAATAAGCTGGACTGGGCAGATCATATGGAGGCCCTGTACAGGAAGGGCCACAGCAGGCTCTACCTGCTTAGGAAGCTGAGAGCCTTTGGAATCCGGGGGGCACTTCTTAGGACTTTCTTCAACTCGGTAGTGGCATCAGCCATCTTCTTTGGAGTGGCCTGCTGGGGGAGCAGTATATCAACCAGGGACAGAAATAAACTTGACAAGCTGATTAGAAGGGCCAGCTCTGTCCTGGGGAGCCCACTGGACCCAGTGCAGGTGGTGGGTGACAGAAGGATACTGTCCGTGGTGAGCTCCATGCAGAAGAAGAAGTCCCATCCCATGCATGAGACTGTGATCGCGCTGAGCAGTACTGTCAGTGACCGACTGCTCCACCCTAGGTGTGAGAAGGAGCGCTATCGGAAGTCTTTCCTCCCCACCGCGGTTAGGCTGTACAACCAACACCGACCTAAGCGGAGATCATTACACACAGAGAACTGAAATATCTCTCTGCCTGTTATATCCCCCCCCCCCCCCTCTGCTACGTCCTATCTGTCTGTCTGCTATTAATGTAATGCCTCTCACCTTGGAACATTCCTGTACATGTTGTATTTGTATCTGCTTATCTTATCTTATCTTTGCTGCTGTAACACACTGAATTTCCCCATTGTGAGACTATTAAAGGACTATTATTATATTATATATATGTGTGTATATGAGTGTGTGTGGGTATATATATATATGTGTGTGTATATGAGTGTGTGTATATATATACTGTATATCTCTCCTTACTGAATGTATTGCTTCTGTCTCTGTATACTGCATTGTACATGTGTCAGGGGTGAAATGTTTCTTGCTGCCATCAGGACCAGACCCTCTGGCTGAGGTATATGAGGTATACGGATGATATCTTTATACATACAGGAGATTCATTAATAACAATGATTTAGATCTTCATTTTACATGTGAGTGGAATCAGAACTCTCTTCCTTTCTTAGATGTATTTATTACAAAAGCTTTTAGAGGACTAATACAAACCGGTTTATAGAGAAGAGTCCTCAACCAATAATCTATTGAGCTGTGCGAGCGCTCACCCGAAAGCCTTGAAGAAAGCCAGACCTAAAGGGCAATATCTCCGCCTTACAAGAAATTGTTCTCATGTCTCAACTTTTATAAAACAGGTGGATAATTTAAGTGCTCGCTTCAGAGGTTACCCAATGAATTCCTTAAGAACGGCCTTCAATACAGCCATTAGTAGTGACCGTAGAAAAATTAAAAACGACATCTAGTACAGATCTCCGCATTATTGGTACTTTTGATATGGAACATTCTTCCGTGAGAAATATTTGACAGAAGGATTGGTGGATATTACAACAGGATCTGAAAGAGGTTCTTTCAACATATCCAGAAATCACTTCTAGGAGGGGACGAAACTTACAAGATCGGTTGGTAAGAAGTCATGTTGTTGATACCCCAAGGGAACAGACTTGGTTAGAACGTAGACCAATTGGAAATTTTTGTTGCAGCGATTGTGTTTCTTGTCGTCAGATGTTAAAGTCTAAGTCTATAACGTGTTCTGCCACCAAAGTTGTTTTCCCATTAAAGGAATTCATTAATTGCAGAAGCAGAGGGGTTAATTACGTTGCACAATGTGAATGCCCCCTCGATTATGTGGGTAAAAGCCGTCGAGAATTTAGAAGACGCATTAGAGATCATCATAATGACATTTTGCATAAGCGTGATACCCTCTAGCTCCACACGCTGCTACTCATCATCATAATGATCCATTCTACAGACAGTCCCTACCCCAGAAGGGGAGGCGATCGGGACCAGCTCATTCTTCAAAAACAATGTAAATGGATATATACGTTTAAGTCGCTTCAACCCTTGGGACTTAATGAGAGTCTTACTTTTGGATGTTTTATCTGAAAACCATATTTTATTTTATTTTTTTTACATCTGGCATCTCAGGTCTCTTATTTGTTATAGAGGAGAACGCTGGTTTATTTTCAGGTATTGGCAGCGGTTTTGCTCTCTATTATATCTTGTGGCCGATACAATAATGTGTACTGTCAGAAATGTGAGCGAGCTATTTGGCCAATCACATACGGTGCGGTTTACTTCACCCTAAAATGTCTAATGATTGGTTGCTCATATAACATGAATTAATAGTGGGCATGTTTATTAATGTTTATAAACAAAAAGAAAACTACACACGGACAAAATTGTTGGTCCCCTCCCTCATTTAATGAAAGGAAAACCCACAATGGTCACAGAAATAACTGGAATCTGACAAGTCTAATTTGCCAAACTCCATGTTGACAAGCCACAAAGCTTCTGGGAGAATGTCCTATGGACAGATGAGACAAAAATCAATATTATTGGCAAGGCACATCAGCTCTATGTTCACAGACGGAAAAATGAAGCCTATCTTGAAAAGAACACTGTCCCTACTGTGACACATGGAGGAGGCTCTGTTATGTTCTGGGGCTGCTTTGCTGCATCTGGCACAGGGTGTCTTGAATCTGTGCAGGGTACAATGAAATCTCAAGACTATCAAGGGATTCTAGAGAGAAATGTGCTGCCCAGTGTCAGAAAGCTTGGTCTCAGTCGCAGGTCATGGGTCTTGTAACAGGATAATGACCCAAAACACAGCTAAAAAACCCCAAGAATGGCTAAGAGGGAAACATTGGACTATTCTGAAGTGGCCTGAGTGGATCACCCCGCCCCTGGAACTTCGTGATTGACCATTTGGGTGTGATTCATTGGTAAGGGGAGTGGCTACCTCCCATTTAAGACTGTTCATCCCCGTGGCTCTGGTTATTACCACTCTGAACCTTCATCACGCCACATCATCTCCTGATGAACTGTTAGGCAGGGGAAACGCGTCGAGATTTTTTTTTTTTTAACCTTTTCTTGGCTTTTATTAGCCTTTAATTCTGCTGCTCTAGGTGTTCTCTACAGAGTTTATTTTGCTATCTTCTAATTTAAGGGCTAGATTTATTTAAACCCTAGGGAATTATATAGGCTAAAATATAGCCGAAATATAGGGTTTTTATTATTTTTTCGAATTGACTATCTACAGAGATTCTCTTTCTCTCCACAACTGGAGGAAGGGTTCTTTTTGAATTCTTATTTTTTCCTGATCGTCCTTTTAATTGTTTCTTCACTATATAAAGGGGGTCGGGATTTAGTACAGGAAATATATTTTTTCTCCCTTATCCTCTGTAGAAGCCTCATATAATATCCAATAAGAGCTTATAGTTCTTATTTATAGCATTATTATTATCAAATCATTGTCAAATGACGGCTTGACATATTTTATTGAGAATTTATCACAGGGTTTGGTCATTTTGATTTTATTTCTTAATTTAATAAACGTTAAGTTTTCTTTATTTTTTGTTTTGTGATTATCTTTAGTATGATTAGGAAGGGACCTTCGTGTTTATAGCTTTTGTAGGTTAAGATATAAGGTCCAAAAATAATTTTCATATATTTAGTTCTGACATTCTTTTATGACTAGTTGGCTTTAACCAACACAGTCAGGCATAAATAAGTGACTGGCTAGTGACCTCATGGCATTTGTAGAGGATTCTTCTTTCCAAGGTACAGATGAAACCAGTCATCCTCCTGACCCTCAAGATGTGGAAAGGGGGAGGAGGCGGCACTCTGGCAGGAGGCGTGGCTTAGCGTAAGTCACAAAAGCGTGTGATACCTTACAACAGCGTACAAGCTGGGGTGGCGGCTATATTTCTCCCCCACTCGTCCTGGAAGCAACGAGCTTTAAGCATAAGATTCTTTCATATTTTCCTCCTTTTGTTTTTCATTCTGTTTGCTTGTTTGTCGTTTGTTTTATTATCTTTTTATATACAGCACTGAACCCTTTGGGTATTAAATTGTTAGACTTAGGCTAAAGCCCCACAACTTTTTTTGTGGAAGATTTTGCTGCGGTTTTTAGAGCCAAAGTTAGGAGTGCCTGCAAAAGCAATGGGAGATATAAAGGGAGCTCTGAGACATTTCCCTTCTGTTTATTCTACTCCTGACTTCAAAAAACCGCAGCAAAATCCACAACAAAAAACATTGCGTTTCCTCACTGTGGGGCCTCAGCCTTACAGTTACTTTGTGTTGCTCTATGAAACCATTATGTTTTTCAAGTGTGTTTGTGTCTGACTGGGGAGATGCCTGTATAAGTGAGGTTTCCCCGTCAGACATGGTGACTGTATACAGAAGGCATCGAAACCGCTGCCAGAGTTGGATTGGGGACTATGAGGCCATTAAGGAGGCTCTAATCAAAAAGTACAACCTTACCACAGAGGTGTACTGCAAAAAGTTCTGGAATATACAGCAGGACCCCACAAGCAGCTATGCAGATGATGTAGGCAGCTTGTGGACGACCTCCTGGCAATGGGTCAGAGGATTTTCTGTTACCACCTTTGAGGCCCTTGAGGATCTTATGATCAAAGACCAGTTCCTCCATGTTTGTCCTCTAGATGTCTGTCAGTTTGTGTGTGACCAGGAGCCTAAAACTGCAGACTGCTATGTAGCCAACAGGATGCCAGAGGCCAAGGGAGGAACATCGCTACAGAGGTCCCCAAGCTGGAAGGAGAGGCCTCAGGGTTAGCGCTCTCTCTTGGTTTCCTTCCTATCTCTCTGAGCGCTCATTTAGTGTATCATTCGCTGGGGCTATTTCTTCTCCTCTGCCCCTTGCGGTTGGGGTTCCTCAGGGCTCGGTCCTAGGCCCCCTCCTCTTCTCTCTGTACACAGCCCCAAATGGACAAACCATTCGTAAATTTGGCTTTCAATAACATCTTTATGCAGATGATACCCAACTATATACGTCATCCCGTGACATCACCCTGCACTACTACAGAACCCCAGTGACTGTCTCTCTGCTGTCTCTAACATCAGGTCTTCTCTTTATCTGAAGCTGAATCTTTCAAAAACTGAACTTCTTGTGTTCCGTCCATCTACTAACCGACCTAACCCTGATATCTCTATGTCTGTCTGTGGTCTTACTATTACCCTGAGGTGGCATGCCCGCTGTCTGGGGGTTGTTTTTGACTCAAATCTCACCTTTAACCCACATATTCAGACACTTGCACGCTCTTGACACCTGCACCTTAAAAACATCTCTAGAATTCACCCTTTTCTCACCGTGGAAATATCAAAAATCCTCATTGTTGTTCTGACCCCTCATTGTCGCTTTGACCCCTCATTGTTGCTCTGACCCCTCATTGTTGCATTGACCCCTCATTGTCGCTCTGACCCCTCATTGTCGCTCTGATTCTCTCTCATCTTCACTATTGCAATTCTCTTCTAATTGGGCTTCCTCTTACTAAACTCTCCCCACTAATCTGTCCTGAATGCGGCCCCCAGACTCCTCTTTCTGCCACTCCGGTGCACAGACGCATCTACCTTGTGTCAGTCGCTGTATTGGTTGCCCATCCATCACAGAATACAATATAAAATTATCACACTGACCCACAAATCCATCCATAGTGCTGCGCCCCCCTATATCTCCTCTCTCGTCACTGTCTACCGCCCTAACCGTCCTCTCCGTTCTGCCAATGACCTTAGACTTGTATCCCCTGTTATAAGATCATCCCACTCCCGTCTCCAAGACTTCTCCCGAGCTGCACCGGTGCTCTGGAATGCTTTACCCAAGACAATCCAATTAATCCCCAATTACAGCAGTTTCAAATCTGTCCTACAATCACATCTGTATGGTCAGACTTATCATGTGCCCTGATCACAGTGTAGTGTGCAGAGGTGCAGAACAATAAGACCTTTTATCCTTCCTCAGATCCTGCCCCTCCATCTAGAAGTTACCCTGCACTCCTCGCACTTAGTATATGTTTATTCACAGATACCAGCTGGTGACGGCTCAGACTGCTTCAGTTACATAACCTCTGACCTCTCGTGTCCCCCCTCCTATCTCCTCATAGATTGTAAGCTCTTGTGAGCGGGGTCCTCACTCCTCTTGTGTCCTCCTCTACTCCTCATAGATTGTAAGCTCTTGTGCCCAGGCCCTCACTCCTCTTGTGTCCTCTCTATCTCCTCATAGATTGTAAGCTCTTGTGCCCAGGCCCTCACTCCTATTGTTTGATATGTTTATTTCTTTGTCACATTGTAATGTCTCATATTGTCTGTTCATGTGTCCTCTGATTTGTAAAGTGCTATGGAATACAATGCGGAAAAAAAGTATTTAGTCAGCCACCAATTGTGCAAGTTCTCCCACTTATAAAGATGAGGCCGGCCTGTAATTGTCATCATAGGTAGACCTCAACTATGAGAGACAAAATGAGAAAACAAATGCAGAAAATCACATTGTCTGATTTTTTAAAGAATTTATTTTCAAATTATGGTGGAAAATAAGTATTTGGTCACCTACAAACAAGCAAGATTTCTGGCTCTCTCAGACCTGTAACTTCTTCTTTAAGAGGCTCCTCTGTCCTCCACTCATTATGCAAGATCTCACCCCATGGGGACAAAATGATCACAAGAACAGTGAGCAAAGATCCCAGAACCACACGGGGGGACCTAGTGACTGACCTGCAGAAAGAACTGTGGAAGGACACCAGAAACAAAATGGTAGCCCTGCACCAGGCAGGGAAGACTGAATCTGCAATAGGCAAGCAGCTTGGTGTGAAGAAATCACCTGTGGGAGCAATAATTAGAAAATGGAAGACATACAAGACCACTGATAATCTCCCTCCATCAGGGGCTCCACGCAAGATCTCACCCCGTGGGGTCAAAATGATCACAAGAACGGTGAGCAAAAATCCCAGAACCACACGGGGGGACCTAGTGAGTGACCTGCAGAAAGCTGGGACTAACGTAACAAAGGCTACCGTCAGTAACACACTACGCCGCCAGGGACTCAGATCCTGCAGTGCCAGACGTGTCCCCCTGCTTAAGCCAGTACATATCCGGGCCCGTCTGAAGTTTGCTAGAGAGCATTTGGATGTTCCAGAAGAGTATTGGGAGAATGTCATATGGTCAGATGAAATCAAAGTAGAACTGTTTGGTAGAAACACAACTCGTGGTGTTTGGAGGAGAGTGAATGCTGAGTTGTATCCAAAGAACACCATACCTACTGTGAAGCATGGGGGGGCAACATCATGTATGGGGCTGTTTCTCTGCAAAGGGACCAGGACGACTGATCCGTGTACATGAAAGAATGAATGGGGCCATGTATGGGGAGATTGTGAGTGCAAACCTCCTTCCATCAGCAAGGGCATTGAAGATGAAACGTGGCTGGGTCTTTCAGCATGACAATGATCCCAAGCACACCGCCAGGGCAACTAAGGAGCGGCTTCGTAAGAAGCATTTCAAGGTCCTGGAGTGGCCTAGCCAGTCTCCAGATCTCAGCCCCATAGAAAACCTTTGGAGGGAGTTGAAAGTCCGTGTTGTCCAGCGACAGCCCCAAAACATCCCTGCTCTAGAGGAGATCTGATTGGAGGAATGGGCCAACATACCAGCAACAGTGTGCGCCAACCTTGTGAAGACTTACAGGAAACGTTTCACCTCTGTCATTGCCAACAAAGGAGATAGAACAAAGGATTGAGATGAACTTTTGTTATTGACCAAATACTTATTTTCCACCTGTGAAAGATCCTCAGTGCGCCAACGCGCTTTGGCTCACACCTGAGTCCTTCTTCATATAAAACCACACTCATCGCCAGTGAGTGTCGGGTTCACAGGATAAATACAAGACAAGCTTTCTAAATTTTATATATTTATTAACTCCTAAATGGGTTGGTATTAACATCTAACACATACAGTTCAGAACAGGTATGCAGATATATGCAAGCATTAACAGTTACTAGTTACAAGATACAGTACAAATAAAATAAAAGGGATTAAAGGTGAAATAATTACTTTACCACACATCTCCTTGATGTGGTTCGGTAGTCCAACACTCACACATGCATGTGTGAGTAACCCAGTGGAGGCTTCTTGGCATGTGGCATTAACTCCTAGCATGCGGCATCAATAGGCTAATCCAGCCTGCATGCTTTTCTCAGGGATCTCAGCATTAGTCCAATAGTCTCATCACAAAATATCTCTCTCAGTCTCTTGTAGTCTGTGATGGCCTGTCTCAACTCTCCATAGCATAATCTCCATAGCATCATCTCTATCCACAGACCTCTTACCTCATCTTTTATACCCTTTATGCCACCCCCCAGAATGAGGTCACCGGCAACAGCAAGTCTGATGAGTTAATGCAATCAAGTCCAGATCTTTTGTATAGAACTGAGACCAAGTGAATTGATACAATGTTATCAGCCAGGTGAGATCAACAGCCCAGGCTTGAACAATGCACTATTGTTTCTTTGATCACTCAGGGCTGTATAGGAATACAATGGAGCCCTATTGTTACAGTGGTACTTCTATTTACCATATACCTAGGATTAGGGCTGCGCCCATTATGAATCAATGCAGGTAAGAAGGGAGATACTATACCCAGAGATCAAAATACATCTGAGTTATAGCCACACTTAAGCAGAATCATCACACCACCATAATTTGCAAATAAATTCTTTAAAAATCAGACAATGTGATTTTCTGGATTAGTTTTCTCATTTTGTCTCTCATAGTTGAGGTCTACCTATGATGACAATTACAGGCCGGCCTCATCTTTATAAGTGGGAGATCTTGCACAATTGGTGGCTGACTAAATACTTTCTTTCTCCACTGTAAGGTGCCGGTATATAAAGTTGTTATTATTATTATTATTATTATTATTAAGGCTGGAGTTCACCACAGCCTCCTGTCTCTAAGACAGACAAGAACATTCTTGTGGAGAAAAAGCCAGCTCGCGGAGAATGTGCGCAGATGTTTTGGGTGTTACAAGGTGGGCCATGTAGGGTCTGCCTGCCCAGAGAGAGGGGCAGTGGTCACATCTACCCAACCAGTAATGATGTTCTTCTCTGATAGAAGACATAACTTGCAGCACCGCATGCAGCCTGTGGGGAAAGGGGGGAAAGTCACTCGGAGATTAAGAAACTCAGGTGTGAGTTGTTCTCTGGTCTGGCCAGAAATAATAGACTGATGATGTAATTCCGGGAAAGACTTTGCCTGTGACAGGAGTGGCCGGATGCCATCCAGGAGTATCCGTGGTCAAGGTTCATATGGACTGGGGTGCTGGTAGTGGGATCAGAGAAGTGGGAGGGTCAGATGCATCACCTGTTGATGTATTGTTGGGGAATAATTTCTGTGTATGTGCCCTATGTATCACCATCACCCACACAAGTACATGATGTAATGGGCACAGGCCTGAGGGGACAGTGTGTATAGGCTGGGCTCAGAGCAGGCAGGAGGTAGCCAGGTGTGCAGGGCTCAGAGCAGGGAGGAGGTAGCCAGGTGTGCAGGGCTCAGAGCAGGGAGGAGATAGCCAGGTGTGCAGGCTCAGAGCAGGGAGGAGGTAGCCAGGTGTGCGGGGCTCAGAGCAGGGAGGAGGTAGCCAGGTGTGCAGGGCTCAGAGCAGGGAGGAGGTAGCCAGGTGTGCAGGGCTCAGAGCAGAGAGGAGGTAGCCAGGTGTGCAGGGCTTAGAGCAGGGAGGAGGTAGCCTGGTGTGCGGGGGCTCAGAGCAGGGAGGAGGTAGCCAGGTGTGCAGGGCTCAGAGCAGGGAGTTGGTAGCCAGGTGTGCAGAGCTCAGAGCAGGGAGGAGGTAGCCAGGTGTGCAGGGCTCAGAGCAGGGAGGAGGTAGCCAGGTGTGCAGGCTCAGAGCAGGGAGGAGGTAGCCTGATGTGCAGGGCTTAGAGCAGGGAGGAGGTAGCCAGGTGTGCAGGCTCAGAGCAGAGAGGAGGTAGCCAGGTGTGCAGGCTCAGAGCAGGGAGGAGGTAGCCTGGTGTGCAGGGCTTAGAGCAGGGAGGAGGTAGCCAGGTGTGCAGGCTCAGAGCAGAGAGGAGGTAGCCATGTGTGCAGGCTCAGAGCATGAGTCTTACGAGTTTCTCCACTGGGGAGAGGGCATCAGTGAGCTTATCAGGTACCAGAACTAGTGCTGGGGGAGAAGACGAGAGCCGGTGTCATAGCAGAGTTCCCAGAGAGGCCATAACCAGTGCTGTATTGGAGGAAATCCAGCCAGCTTCCCAGGGAATGACCTAGCAGGGGAGCTTCAGCTTTCCTCCATACCTCACTCTAGTACAGAGCAGGGGGAGGGGAAGCTAGAAAGCACAGACTCTCATGAAGGTACCAGCCTGTGGTCCAGTTTAGGCCCAGGGGTCCCCAGGAAAAAGAGGTGACTCAGAAAATATCCGAAAATTGCAAAAAAAGATTAATATGTAATTTTGGTGTCAGTATTAACTGCTATCTGCTCGAATTATATTCCTGTATTTTGTTTGTAATGCTCTGCAGACGTTCAAGGACGTTATACCTGATGGCCGAGCATGATCAGGACACGCAGGAAGTCACGAGCTGAACATGATGCTTTGTTAACCAATAATGTTATATGTCAATTATTACAAAGTGAAACTTGGCTTTGGGCCTCCAGGGCCGCAGCTTATATATGATATCTGGTTTCCCTTACGTCCTACCAGCAGCACATTATGGTGTATTTCTGCCCCTGTGTGCTGGTAGGACAGGGGGAATTTTTAATTAGAATAATTAATTGCAGGACAACACCCCTATAAGAGGGCAAAAGAGACCTCCCCCCCCCATTGTGTCCTGTGTGGTGGGACAGGTGGAGGGAGGCTCTTTTGTAAAAGAATTTTGAGGGTTGACTATTTTTTAGTAGTTTTCTCCTCTTCAGATGTTCATTTCTTTTCCTTGGGAGCTTTTTACTTCTGAGGCTTCCTTGTTTCTCCCTGCTGCGCTCTGTGTCAGTGGCCGTTCTGGGCTGGGTGTGCCGGCCCTTGTCGGATCGCAGCCGCTTTGCAGCTTCTGGCCCGGCTGACCGCTTCAGCAGAGTTTATGCTTCGGAGCCGGGGAAAGTGACGTTGTCACTTCAGACTCTGGAACCATTACGCAGGTCCTGTTTCCCTGGGGACCCTTTTTTCTGTTACACTTTTGTGGCCTACTTCCTGAACCGCTGGATTGCACTGCCGGCCTAGTTTTAAGGTCATTCTCTTTAGCGCTGTAGCGGTATTAAAGATCCCATTGTTAAGGGTCTCTAAAAGAGTTTGTGTATATAAGGTTTATGGGGAAGTCTGGTCTCTCCTCCCTATCTTTGTAAACTTTCCTCCCTGAGACAATGGTTGTCTCTTATAGGGGGAGGCCTCAGTACGCTTCCTTTTGTTTGCTGCTTGTCAGTACGCTTGTTTGCCCTGCTATTTATACATATAGCCATTCCATCTACGGGGTATTACCTCTGCATTTTTTCCGGTCTCCTGTTACTGTCAAACATACTGTTCTGACTTTTATTGATGTCCTCCTCTGCTTCCAGTGGCAGCGGTGACTCCAGAAGGGAAAGGTGCTCCAAGCTGAAACATTTCACTTATACAGAGTGCGACATCCCTCTACCTGATGGTATGACTACCCAATGCCGTGGGACCCCATCTGAGGATCCGTTCATATGTGACGTAATTGTGTGGGTCAAGGAGCATGAAGGAGATCCAGGGCTCGATTTCTCAGATCTCTCAATTTCTCAGATTAGGAATTTCATGTGCTCAATGAGTCGCTCTCATCTGATAAAGACACTTTGAAATATCCCAGCAGGCCTCTTTTTCCCTTGGAAAGGATCATAGGCTGCTGAAGTCCATCCGGTCAAAGGACCGAGATGTTGAACTTGGGGAAGCCTCTAGTTCCACCAATAGGGGGCCTAGGTCCTTCCAAGTGGACAAGACACTGGATAAAGTACTTGAACCCTACAAATTGTACAGTGCTGCGGAATATGTTGGCGCTATATAAATAAAATTTATTATTATTATTATTATAAAGCTATGACAAGGGAGTGGAGACATCCCAAAAGGCAACCTATTTTATCCAGGAGGTTTAGGACCCTATTTCCCATCACTGAGTCTCAGCAGGATAGTTGGGGTCCCCCACCTAAGGTGGATATGGCAGTAGCTAAATTGTCATACCATGCAGCAAAAGATGGCTCCACTCTCCAAGTCTGTATACATAGACGCATGGAGTGCACCCTTAGGAGGGCTTATTCCTCGGCCTCTGCTCAGTCTTCTGTGGGCATCGCCTCCAACAAGGTAGCGAATAAGCTGCACTCCGACCTGGCCCAACTGGAGAGGTACATTAACTCCGGAGTCTCCAGAGACAATCTATTATCCTTTATGGGTGTGGTTTCCTTGACTATCTAGTGGAAGCTTCCGTACACTAAGTCAAGATGGCTGCCAAAACTATGGTCCTCTCTACAGCTGCTAGAAGACCATTATGGTTGAAGCCTTGGCGAGCTGACAATGCATCCAAGTATAACTTATGCTCCCTACCCTTTGAGCTGGGTAAACATTTGGGCAAAGGCCTGGATGACATCATGGGAGGTCTTGCGATAAAGGATAAGTCCCTTCTGCAGTCTTTTAGAGGAAAAGCAGGACCTTCTGGCCAGGGCAGAAGTTATCAGCAGCCACCTCAGTCTGCGCTCCAATATCAGAGGCGTTTCTAGTTATCAGTCCAGAGGGGCTGGACATAAGTTCCCCAAGGAAGGCGACAGAAAGAAGCCTGGCTTTTGATGCCAGCAAATACTCCTGTTGGGGAATGCCTCTCCTATTTTTCTCACCTTCTGACAGGAGATGATCGAAGACCTTGGATCTTACAGGTAATACAGCAGGGTTATGCGGCCGATTTTCTTTGCCTGCCACAAGACGGATTCATCGCAACCCGGTCTCTTACTGCACTGAAGCAGGTTATACTGAAAAATTCCATTCTGGAATACCTGGGCAAGGGGGTTTTGAAAAAAGTTCCCCCCTCAGAAGAAGGTTTGGGTGTCTACTCTCCAGATTTCCTACTACAAATATAATTTATGATTATAGTCCTAATATAGCTAAGTCTCTTCATAAGGAAAGAGCGTTTCCAAATGGAGACTGAAGTCAGTCACATCCTTTCTGCAAAGAGATGTTCTTGTCACTCTTGACCTAAAGGATGCGTACTTACATGTTCTAGTTATCCTCCTAGAAATTTCTTTACCTCTGACAAGGAGAGAAAAGATAATCAGAGCGATTCAGTATCTTCTCAAGACACGTCTGGTGTTCATCAGAACAACTATGAGAGTCCTAGACCTCATGTCAGCCTCAGCTGATGCAGTCCCTTGGACTTGCAGCTGGAAGTACTAGGGGTCTGGAATCATGACCCTGTGAGTCTTGACAAGAGTTTCAGACTTTCTCCCAGAACCCGTCTTTCCCTCAACTGGTGGATACACCTGAAAGTCAGAAGTCCACGGTCCAACCTCGTTGGACCCTGTTGACCGATGTATCCTTTTCAGGATGAGGAGCCCATCTGTGCGAGAAGACCATACAAGGAGTCTGGAGCAGGCTAGAAAGGATAACATCATCCATCTGGAGGGAACTCAGAGCAGTTTACCTGGCACTCCTCCATTTCTCTCCTCTTCTCAGAGGAAGAGCTGTCAAGATCCGGTCTGACAACATGGCGACCATAATAAACAGGGAGGCACCAGATCGTTATCCCTCCTCAGGGTGGCAGGTCTGATTTTCACCTGGGCAGAGAAAAATCTGACCCATCTCTCCGCAGTTCTCATCAAGGGCTCCTTGAACATAGTAGCGGATCAGTTGAGTCAGGGTCTTACCGTATCAGAAGAATGGTCTCTCAATCAAGAGTGTTCAACCAGATCACCCTGAAGTGGGGTCTCCCAGAAGTAGACCTTATAGCGACCAGACTCAATGCCAAGGTAGAGACGTTCTGCTCACTGTATCAGGAGGACTATCTCTTGGCAGTGGATGCCCTGTCCATCCCTTGGAGGTTCAGGCTGGAGTACATCTTCCCTCCATTTTATATGATACTAAGGGTATTGATGAAAGTCAGACAGGACCTATGTGATAGCCATTCTGTTATTCTGGTCAAAAAGAGCTTGGTGTTCCCAACTCATGCTCATGAGTCGAGGGATCTATTGGAGGCTTCCCCTAATCCAGAACCTGGTTTCTCAGGGAACTCAGAAGTGCCAGGAGCTCAACCTGACAGCCTGGAGGTTGGTCAGTCCCTATGGAAATCTAGAGGACTGTCAGAAGCCGTCCTGAAGACCCCTTCCTGCGCAACAGCAGAATCCACCAATAAAAGCTACCTAAGGATAGGTAATGTCTCAAGGAATGGTGCTCCAGACAGTAGTGAATAGTTCGAATCCTTCTACAAGAGTGATTCTAAATTTTCTTCAGCAT
Source organism: Leptodactylus fallax (assembly GCA_947044405.1). Lineage (NCBI taxonomy): Eukaryota > Metazoa > Chordata > Amphibia > Anura > Leptodactylidae > Leptodactylus > Leptodactylus fallax. Next base: position 62,591 of record CAMRHE010000628.1, read on the forward strand.
GGTTTGGATAAGGGCCTTTCCCCTGCCACACTTGAGGTACAGGTTTCAGCCCTATTTGCCTGCTTAAGCAGATGATTGTCTCAGAACCCCTTAATTCCCAGATTTCTTAAGGGTGCTATGAGACTTAAGTCAGTGGATGAAGCTCCCGTTCCACACTGGGATCTATCCACAGTTCTTTCTGGTCTCTGCGGCCTGCCATTTGAACCATTGGAGGAGATGGATCTTAAGTTTCTGGCTTTCAAAACCACCTTTTTTCTAGCTATCACCTCAGCAAAGAGAGTAGGAGAGTTGCAGTCTTTTTCTTCTGAAGAGCCATATATTTCTTTTTTTTTTTCCCGATAGGGTCCAACTCAGATTCCTTCCTGGGTTTAACTCTAAGGTGCCCTCTCGGGCAAATATCAACCAGGTGGTCTCCTTACCAGTTTCTTTCCCAGCTCCATCTTCCAAGGAGGAGGGAAAACTCCATACACTGGATGTAGTAAGGTATCTCCAAATTTATCTTCTGCGTACACGGCCCTTCAGATCGGACAACCTTAATTAATATACATGGGTAGAGACAAAGGTCTTAAGGTTTCCAAACCCTCTTTATCAAGATGGATTAAGGAAGCAATTAAAACTTCTTTTTGCTCTCAGAGGTTAAAAATCACCTGAGTTCATCAGAGCCCATCCAACAGAGGGCTGTGTCGACCTCCTGGGCTGAAGGTCGGTCTTGCCTTTTGAGCAGATTTGTGCAGCTGCTTTTTGGTCATTCCAACTGACCTTTGTTACACACTATCAGTTAGATGTCCATAGTTCAGAGGCTACATTCATACTGTCTTAAGCACTGTAGTGTGAGAGAACCCTCCCTAGGGGATCTGCTTGCTACATCCCCGTATTGTGCTGCTGGTAGGACATAAGGGAATCATTGATTATGATGTTAATCTGCTTTCCCTTAGTCCTAACAGCAGCACAAGCTCCCCCCTCTCAGGTAATATTGTTCTTTCTTTATAATTGACACAAGGGGGGGATCTCTTTTGCCCTCTTATAGGGGTGTTATCCTGCAATTAATTATGCTAATTAAAAATTCCACCTGTCCTACCAGCACACAGGGGCAGAAATACCCCATATTGTGCAGCTGTTAGTCCTAAGGGAAAACAGATTAACATCATAATCAACAATTGTTTAATAAATTGGAATCCTCCTAATGAGAACTTCCTGTCTTTGTGCTGATTCCCTGAGCTCAAATATATTTTCTAATTTGGATCCACACAGAAAATAAACTTATTTAACTTGAAACACATCTATGGATCGAAGCAGCTGAAACTAAACAAATCTTCAGCGTTTCGACCATCTCTACATATGACATATAGAAGCTTTATGTATTATAAACAATTGGCTTTTCTCTCATCAGTCCATGCTGGGTAATTTCTGTACATCCTCTAGGTTTGGGAGTTCTCAGTCAAGGCCTCACCAAAGTTCTCCTGGACATGGTAGAGAGAGGAGATAATAAGTAAATCGGGAACATTCCTGATACACAGTAGCGAGGCCACACGAGATCTCAGTAATCCTGTAATTCGGCTATAAGCAGTATATGACTCCGCGTTTCTCCCATAATAGGACAGGGTCTTATATTATTATTTTTTTCTCTGAAAAAAGGGCTAGGGATGATTTTCGGGGGAGGTCTTATTTTTCAAGCACCGGAGTGAATCTTTTCTGATTTGCTCCGGATGAACCTTGTAAAGTGTTTAGGGTCAGTAACCCTTACCCTAACTTACATTCACAATTGATGGTGCGGGGTCAGTGTGTCTTACACAAACTTACTGGCACTCTCTCTCTACACACTTAGAGAGGGCACGGGGCCACTGCCACTCAATCTCCTCTCAAGGCGGGTCCCAGGAGGCAGCACTTGGAAGATGGGCTCGGGAGACAGCAAGCGGGACTCTGGAGCAGATTTTGCCCTGCCATGGCAGGAGGTAGCGGTGCACCTGTCCAGGACGGTTGGGAGGTACGGTCTGCCTAGTCTCCTGCTAGGGATTATTTTTGGACATACACTGTATTTATTTTATATATATATATATATATATATATATATATACATATATATACACACACACACACATACAGTGTATCGATATACACCATGAAAACACAATATATTAGAAACAATATTAGTAAAAGCAGCAAAAACTAGGATTATCATTTTCCTTTATCATGTGAAACTCATGGACAAGAAACTTGTGCCTGATGGTAGAGACACAGGACCTCTCCAGCTTACCACCACAACAAGCCATGTACACATTGTGGTGGGAATATGCACATTCGTGAGGGTGTTGCATGTAAGACATCCTCTAACACCTGAGGTGAATATTCTGAATATCTAGTGTTAGCGCAATCCGCTCTAAGTATCGCCGTATTGAAGTCCAAATTCAGAAAGTTGATGTATGAGCTAACTCAGAAAGACAGACACATATGCACAGCTGTTGTGTATATAGTGGGTTCTGATTTAATGGAAGAAAAAAAGGTGATCTTAAATACAGTGTGTAGACAAAACAGGTTGAACTAGCCTTAAATACAGTGTGTAGACAGGACAGGTTGAACTAGTACAACTATCATAACATGATTGATGACAAAGCTGTAAAAATAGTTTTTGGCAGTTGGACAACAAACAGACAGGAGCCTCACCCCATTAAGGCATCTGGTGGGGGATGAGCTCTTTAAACAAATGTATGAATATAAAATGGCTACAGGCATGGTCCCACATGGCCATGGAATACAAAATGGAGGATACAATAGCTGAGTCATCCTCCACATTTCCCTCCTTTTGTAAATGATATAACCCATACCCAGGGTACATTAGGATCTGCTAATCAGATCCTGAGGACTTTTATGTAGAATTCACCTCATTCCCCATGGATATGTTATACCATTTACATACCTATCGGTCTAATACATTCAGAGGGATGCCTTCACTGTCATGTTTATCAGTGTGTCCAACCAGCCTTATAACCTGCAAACCCACTATCTTGGGTTTGGACCTCTTTCTAGCAAGTTTCTTTACAAGCCATATTATAAACTTTATAGTCAAATAGATGCAAAAACACAGCAATAATATTTGAAATATTCCCTGCAATATCCCCATAAACCATCCACCTAATCCCTTAAACCAATTGGCAGGATTTAAGAACGAAAAGGTATCTGACCACCAACTGTCCTGAGTCTTCTGATGTTCTTTGACCTTATCAATTCCTGCCCGCACTTGAAGGTTCCCTTCAGAGTTGATATAGTGACAACAGGAAGGTCCGATAATCTGACACATTCCTCTGTGCTGCTGTGAGATAGTCAAGGACTATGGTGTGTTGATTACTGACTATTATGAGTTGTCCTTGTATCATATTAGTGGCATTCAACAGGCCTAGAATGGTGTATATCTGCTCATCTAGATAATTGGATTCTACTAACTTGTCCCAAGTTTGCATAACCATGGGATACAAGAGTATCGTGCTGATGATTCTGTTGCTTATACCCATTGAAACTACATGGAGTCGCCCATCTTTCCTAGGGTGATTGTCTGCTGCACGCTTGTACAAAGTATGACGGGGTATCATCTCAGGTTTCACATGTTCATGGGTAATTATGAAGGTGGCTGGTGTCAGTCTAGCTAGAGTACAAGTCCCCTCTCCCCCTGGGGGTAGCCACTTGTATGCCTGATGACCACATACTAGATATACATCCTTGGGCAATATGCATGCTCTCCGAAGCTGAACTAGGCAATAGAGGTAGCTAAAGAGTCGCTGCATGGGGGGTTTTGCACACCACTTACCCCCCGTCTCTATGTCTCTTTGGGGTCCGGTGCTCTGTATTAGACACCCCTGACTATCCTTAACTAGTCCCCATTCTATTGAGGAGCTGTGCTCTGGACAACCCTTTATTCCCTCTGTGAACCATCTGTCACTATCTTGTAAGGGGGCATGAATCTTTTTCTTGAAAATGAAATCCACTTTACCTGACCTTACAATAGAGGTGCTTGGCAGACTAAGGCTAATATTAAGCTCTTCTGTGGGAATGATACCGGCATGATATGGGACTTTGAATTTATGTTCAAATTTTCCTTTTTCCAATCATACCACTTGCTTGGTCTACCGGTCAGGTTTAGCTGTAACCATGGGAGGGTCACCCAATCTGCTATGGGAATTGGAACAAAGTGATTATTACTGATGTTCATTCCCTTATAAGTCACTGGACTCCACAAAACATTATGAAAACAGGAGTCATTAAGAGAAAAACTCATCTAGGTCAAGAGGGAGTGCTAGATAAAACATAGTCTTTGGAGAACCAGGGCTGTGAGTACAGATCCAACAATCCCTGGGTTCTTCCTACTCATCCTAGTTAACAGTTAACACCTGATGGTGTTTAATCAATTTATTGTCCCATTCTTCTTTTAGAACAAGCTCACTGGTTGTGTCACCAGGGCTAGGATCAGTAGGTACCAGATCCTTTCAGTCCTCTTCCGGGCAGGTCACATTTTTACAGTGACTAGCGTGGCTCCATGTTGACTTTCCTTCTAACTTGACTGAAGAGGATGTTGTCAGAAGCACTTGGAAAGGACCATCAAACCGTGGATCAAGGCTCTCACGTGTCTCTTTACCACCACCCAGTCTCCTGGCTTTAGGGAAAGTGTTCTCAGTACACGGTTTGGATCTAGAAGAGAACTGTCCAGGGAAGTGAGTGCCATTATCACTTTCGATGGTCTCGGGGATCCCATATCTGCACACTACTTCTTTAAGTAGTTTATCTGCAGTTGCTTTTGCGGTGGCTTTCTGTACCGGAAATGCCTCAGGCCATCCTGAAAAGAGATCAACACACACAAGCACGTACTCATACCTTCCCACCTTTGGTAACTGTATATAGTCAACCTGCAATCTCTGAAACGGGTACAAGGGCTTTGGGGTGTGTTTCTGAGGAACCTTTACTTTTTGGCCCACATTATGCCTAGCACATGTCATGCAGGCTTGCAAGTATTTGGCTGCAGTTTTGCTAAAACCTGGAGCGACCCACCTTTGCTCACCAGGTCACACATGGCTGTTTTTGAGTGGTGCACTTGAAAATGAGCTGCTTGCGCCATCATTGGGAACAATTCTAGGTAAACATACTCTCTTACCACTGAACATCAGGCCTTGTTCATCTTCTTTTGCACCTTGCTGCTCCCAAGTCTTCTTTTCTTCTGGACCGGCTTGGTCCTGCAATGTTTTTAGAACCTGAAAGAGAGCTGAGAAGCTTGGTCTGGTATGGTGACCACCAGTGCTGAGGCATGTTCCCTAGGCTTTTCTGCAGCTAGTTTGGCGGCAGCATCTGCCCTTGCATTATCTCTACTCTCTTTTGTATCAGCCTTGGTGGCAGCATGATCTCCATCAGCTCATGAATAGCCAGGAAATCCTTTATAAGCATACCATTAGAACTAAGGTAAGCTCTTACTCTCCAGATCGGACCATAGTCTTATTCTATATCAAAGGCATAGCGGGCTTACCCTCAGCTATTTTACACCGTTTCAGTGAGTGCTTTCAGTTCAGCTTCTTGAGCTGAGACCTGTGGGGTAATGGTTCTGCTTGTTTACCTCATGTTCACTGGCATATCTGGTATAGAATTTGCCATCCTTCCCAAATCGAGAGCCATCTACAAAAGAACTCAAAATCAGAGTTAGCAATAGATTCATCATTTACATAAGAGTTAGCAATAGATTCATCATTTACATGACCATATCCTACAGTTTCTTGCTGCATCAGTTATATACAGTTCATCAGAAAATACACGTGTGTACAGGTTGTTTCACTGTTGTCCTTCCTTTTCCCCCCCTGAATCTATTGGTAACAGGGTATAGGGATGGAGTGTCGTGCAGCGTGCAAGGGTGACTTTAGGAGGCATAAGTAAGGCACACTATAATCTGAGTTGTCTAGCCATTGAAATGTGCTTAGGCTGGGCCTGGGACAATATGCCATGTAGTAAGTACTGTGATAGGGAAATCCAATACGATTTCTGCACCTTTCTCCAGGGACAATTGGACTGCAGCTACTGCCCTAACACAAGGAGGTGCTCCTCTGGACACTGGGTCTAATCTAGCAGAATAGTAAACTATTGGTCTATGTTGGTGTCCATGAGTCTGAGTAAGCACTGCTGTTGTATGTCCCGACATTTCTGTACAGTAAAGAGAAAAAGTCTCGTCATAATTAGGAAGTCCTAAAACTTGTATAAATAAGTGCCAACTTGATGGAGTGGAAGTTTTCCACTGCCTGTTCTGGTTTAGTAATGCAGTCATAGAGAGGTTGCATTAACAGAGATACATTACAGATGCACTGTCTGCAGTAGGACACAAGGCCTAAGAATGTCCTAAGTTGTGCCACACCATTCGGGGGTTTAGGCTCCTGTATGACCTGAAATCTATCAGGGGTCAGATTTCCTTGTAAAATGCAATGATCTAGAAAAACAACTTTAGTAAGGCAGAACTGCAATTTGGACTTAGATACTTTACATCCATTTTCTGCTAAAAAGCACAACCGAGATACTGATGCTTGTACATATCTCCTAGGAGGGGCAACATAAAAGCAGGTCATCCACATACTGGAGTAGCACCAGGCCCTGCAGTATACGGGGTGGGAGAATGCTGCCCCCTTGTGGTAGCACTGTCCAGGCATATTGTTTGCCCTTCAAGGTAAATGCAATGTGACCATTACCTTGAAGGACAATTTGCCTATATCTGTTTTTCCTTTTGCCAGAGGTAATGGGGCACACGACCTAGATGTTCATCTACACTAACTACCTCTGCATTGTTTTGCTTTGTCAGGAATACCAGGGAGTGTAGGGAACATAAGGTGTCTTATGACATTATTGGTAACAGTGAGACCATCCCATCTGGCCCACACACAATGTGAGCCATTAGGGCTTGTAAAACGTCTGATCCCATCAAGTTAACTGAGACAGACTCACTGACAAGGAATCTAGTGGTAATCATAAGTTATCTCATAGGGAAAAAACATTGTCAGCGTGCAAAACAGGTTTGTTAGCTCCAGTATCCACCAACAACACACAAGTTCTCCCCTCAGGCAATTGCAGGGAGGCCACGGGGGGGGGGGGGGCTCAGTTTATCAGGTACTGATATTAAATGCACGCTTACTGGAGTACCTATTTCCTATTGATGGTTATTGTCAGAATCCTCCTGTCTGTCTTTGGGTCTCCCATCTTGGAACTTTGCAGTTCCAGGCAAAATGTCTGGATTCAACACATTCCAACATTTAAGCACATGTTATAGGGAATAAACATTCAGATATCTTCAAAGACAATGACATTCCTTCCTGTGTCTAATAAGTTCAACCCCCACCTCATTAGCATACACATAGTTGGATTTTATCTCTCCTTCCATCTTTTAAATTGTCAGCTCATTCAGACTATCCAGAACAAGTAAAACTAGTCTTGAGCTCCTACGCACTCCACAATTACAAACAATTCAATGACTTTAGTAATTACACAAAATATCCTCAATCCGTGAAGCAGGCAGAAGAAATGGGAGAGCTTATATGATTTCAAAGTCAATTTATATTGTGGCCACTAGATCTCCCAATCCATCTTACCAAACAACATCTGTATAACTAGTCAGACATCTACTCAAATCCTAAGCAGATACAGGATTTCTAGACCATATACATGACTCTATCATACACTCTTACAAATCATAGCATTCATTCCGTCACACTCATAAATTCCTTCAAATGTGCATTATAAACAAATAGACATTACAAAACAGATATGTTACTTCTAACTCACTGAGACAATGGATTCTCTTCTACAACCATGTGCACAAGACTCTAGATTAGGCCTTCTATTGTTTAAGGGGGATGGACTACAAAAGCAACAGTTGCTACCTCACCAGTCTGAGGAATCTTTAAACAATATCCAAACACACTTTATTGCACCAAGCTCAACTTCCTCTTAAACCTTCAGTTACTAACTTGCTGAAACACTTTGTTTTCTGAGAGTCACTCCACTTTTCAACATTCAGAAACTCATATTTTCACATCCTATCATTATCACCTATCTTGCTGTTTTGGCGCTTTCACTTGCCTAATAGAGCACCCCTTCACTACGTCAGCACCCTCTTTTACTCTCACAATCTCTATAGCTGGAATTCCTCTATTCTTAGGATCAGCCTCACACCTCCCAGGAAAATTCCCCATGATTTGCCTAATCTTCTGTGTCAAACCTCAAAGAGTACAAACGGTACCGGTACCTCTCGGGCGCCCAGCGCCTAACGACACCTTCTTATGCGCAAACCTACAAAAGAGATATCTCTTGGGTGCCCAGCACTTAATTAAGGCAACGTCTTGCCTTAAAGCCTCAAAAGGATATCTCTCGGCACTAAAAAAAGTGTTAACTACGTACAAGGAACTCATACAGTAACCCCAGGCTACTACTTTCTCCTCTACCTTGAGGAGAAAGGGCAATGGGCTAATCTTTCCTGGCTAATCTTTCCTTAATAACTTTCCACAGGGTCCAACACATAAACAAACCAAATGGGATGCATACCAAAAACACAGCAGAAAATTTCTACATTAGTTATTCTTCAAATACGGATACTTCATAAACAGGGTTCTTAAAAAGACCCGAGGATTTACTTTTCTTACAACTCACCCGGCATCCAGAGAGGGCACACAAACCAAGGAGGATTGGAAAGTGGAGACAGTAAGAATAAGGCTTCTTACCCTGCAGCTGCTTTTGAACCAGTTTCCAAATTCTCCTTGTCCCATTGTCCTTTCCGTCTGTTTTGTCCGGATGTGTAGTAATTTACCTCTGGCCCACCCAAGGGACGCCAATTTCTGTGAGTGCAATCCGCTCTAAGTATCGCCGAATTGAAGTCCAAATTCAGAAAGTTGATGTATGAGCTAATTCAGAGAGACAGACACATATGCACAGCTGTTGTGTATATAGTGGGTTCTGATTTAATGGAAGAAAAAAAGGTGATCTTAAATACAGTGTGTAGACAAAACAGGTTGAACTAGTCTCAAATACAGTGTGTAGACAGGACAGGTTGAACTAGTACAACTATCATAACATGATTGATGACAAAGCTGTAAAAATAGTTTTTGGCAGTTGGACAACAAACAGACAGGAGCCTCACCCCATTAAGGCATCTGGTGGGGGATGAGCTCTTTAAACAAATGTATGAATATAAAATGGCTACAGGCATGGTCCCACATGGCCATGGAATACAAAATGGAGGATACAATAGCGGAGTCATCCTCCACACTAGTAATGCTCTTTGGGTTAAGAATGTTCCAGCAGTTTTTCCAGAATTTGTAAACATCTTCCATGACTTGCTGTAAATCTGCGTGGTCATTGCCTCGACAACATCTTAATTTCCTCTCCAGACCTCACATCCCACAGAAAACATGTTCATCTTGTCCTCCTATGGCTGTTTGAAAGTCAACTTTTTGCCAAGTTGGATAAATGGGAGTTTGAAAAATCTTCCTTGGCTACATTATCTCAGACGAGAAGCTGCGGAGAAGATCATGTCATGATCAACTGGCCTCACCCTCAGGGCTTTACAGAGACTCCCTGACAATTTCTACAGGCAGTTTATCCCTAACGTTTCCTCTCTGACTGCGTCCAACACCAAGCAATCTGTCTTCAAGGCCATTGAATCTCCTATAGGAGCCGATGCTGTTACAGAGGAGTGGTGATCTTCAGCAGAGATTCCAGACTCCATGTGCTTTACATCATCCTGCTGGGATTTCTCCTAAGACTTTCTGACCTTTCCTACAAGTAGTGATGACCTCCTCACAGACCTCTGGATCTGTCTTAGGATCTGCTCTGATACAATCCTATATGGACTGGTCTGGCACTAATTCATGGAAGACTTTCACCATATGGACAATATTCCCCAATTTCTCTTTACTAACAGATATTCACTTACACTATATATGGTCTGATGGGTTACAAAAATGAAGAATTTTCCACATTTCAAACAAGAATAAGATTTCTTCTATGGAAATTTTTTTTTTATTTCACACGTACGGGAAAACATCAAAATGGTTTACCCACCTTGTCAATTCTCTTGGACTTTACACTTAAAACATTTGCCACATTATATACAGTCATATGAAAAAGTTTGGGCACCCCTATTAATCTTAATCATTTTTAGTTCTAAATATTTGGGTGTTTGCAACAGCCATTTCAATTTGATATATCTAATAACTGATGGACACAGTAATATTTCAGGATTGAAATGAGGTTTATTGTACTAACAGAAAATGTGCAATATGCATTAAACCAAAATTTGACCGGTGCAAAAATTTGGGTACCCTTATCATTTTATTGATTTGAATACTCCTAACTACTTTTTACTGACTTACTGAAGCACAAAATTGGTTTTGTAACCTCACTGAGCTTTGAACTTCATAGCCAGGTGTATCCAATCATGAGAAAAGGTATTTAAGGTGGCCAATTGCAAGTTGTTCTCCTATTTGAATCTCCTCTGAAGAGTGGCATCATGGGCTCCTCAAAACAACTCTCAAATGAACTGAAAACAAAGATTGTTCAACATAGTTGTTCAGGGGAAGGATACAAAAAGTTGTCTCAGAGATTTAACCTGTCAGTTTCCACTGTGAGGAACATAGTAAGGAAATGGAAGACCACAGGGACAGTTCTTGTTAAGCCCAGAAGTGGCAGGCCAAGAAAAATATCAGAAAGGCAGAGAAGAAGAATGGTGAGAACAGTCAAGGACAATCCACAGACCACCTCCAAAGAGCTGCAGCATCATCTTGCTGCAGATGGTGTCACTGTGCATCGGTCAACAATACAGCACACTTTGCACAAGGAAAAGCTGTATGGGAGAGTGATGCGAAAGAAGCCGTTTCTGAAAGCACGCCACAAACAGAGTCGCCTGAGGTATGCAAAAGCACATTTGGACAAGCCAGCTTCATTTTGGAAGAAGGTCCTGTGGACTGATGAAACAAAGATTGAGTTGTTTGGTCATACAAAAAGGCGTTATGCATGGCGTCAAAAAAACACAGCATTCCAAGAAAAACACTTGCTACCCACTGTAAAATTTGGTGGAGGTTCCATCATGCTTTCGGGCTGTGTGGCCAATGCCGGCACCGGGAATCTTGTTAAAGTTGAGGGTCGCATGGATTCAACTCAGTATCAGCAGATTCTTGAGAATAATGTACAAGAATCAGTGACGAATTTGAAGTTACGCCGGGGATGGATATTTCAGCAAGACAATGATCCAAAACACAGCTCCAAATCTACTCAGGCATTCATGCAGAGGAACAATTACAATGTTCTGGAATGGCCATCCCAGTCCCCAGACCTGAATATCATTGAACATCTGTGGGATAATTTGAAGCGGGCTGTCCATGCTCGGCCACCATCAAACGTAACTGAACTGGAATTGTTTTGTAAAGAGGAATGGTCAAAAATACCTTCATCCAGGATCCAGGAACTGATTAAAAGCTACAGGAAGCGACTAGAGGATGTTATTTTTGCAAAAGGAGGATCTACTAAATATTAATGTCACTTTTCTGTTGAGGTGCCCATACTTTTGCACCGGTCAAATTTTGGTTTAATGCATATTGCACATTTTCTGTTAGTACAATAAACCTCATTTCAATCCTGAAATATTACTGTGTCCATCAGTTATTAGATATATCAAATTGAAATGGCTGTTGCAAACACCCAAATATTTAGAACTAAAAATGATTAAGATTAATAGGGGTGCCCAAACTTTTTCATATGACTGTATACATTGTCTCTCCTGTGTGAATTCTTTCATGTCTAACAAGATTTGATTGATGTGTAAAACATTTCCCACATTCTGAACATGAATATGGCTTCTCTCCTGTGTGAATTCGCATATGTATGACAAGCCTTGATTTATCCCTAAAACATTTTCCACATTCTGAACATGAATATTGTTTATCCCCTGTGTGAATTTTCTCATGTTTAACAAGATGTGCTTTATCTTTAAAACTTTTCCCACATTGAGCATGAATATGGCTTCTCTCCAGTGTGGATTTTCTCATGTATAACAAGAGTTGCTTTATCCCTATAACATTTCCACATTCTGGACATGAATATGGCTTCTCTCCTGTGTGACTTCTCTGATGTTTAACAAGAGTTGCTCTATCTTTAAAACATTTCCCACGTTCTGCACATGAATATGGCTTTTCACCTGTGTGAATTCTCTCATGTCTAACAATATGTGCTTTATCTTTAAAACTTTTCCCACATTCTGAGCATGAATATGGCTTCTCTCCAGTGTGACTTTTCTCATGTATAACAAGAGCTGCTTTATTCCTATAACATTTCCCACATTCTGGACATGAATACGGCTTCTCTCCTGTGTGACTTCTCTCATGTATAACAAGAGTTGCTCTATCTTTAAAACATTTCCCACATTATATATACATTGTCTCTCCTGTGTGAATTCTTTCATGTCTAACAAGATTTGAATGTTGTTTAAAACATTTCCCACATTCTGAACATGAATATGGCCTCTCTCCAGTGTGGATTTTCTCATGTATCACAAGAGTTGCTTTATCTTTGTAACATTTCCCACATTCTGAACATTAATATGGCTTCTCTCCTGTGTGTCTTCTCTCATGCTTATTAAGATTTGCTTTATCTTTAAAACATTTCCCACATTCTGAACATGAATATGGACTCTCTCCTGTGTGACTTCTCTGATGTGTAAGAAGATATGCTTTTTGAGTAAAACATTTTCCACATTCTGAACATGAATATGGCTTCTCTCCTGTGTGAATTATTTCATGTCTAACAAGACTTGACTGATGTGTAAAACATTTCCCACACACTGAACATGAATACGGCTTCTCTCCTGTGTGAATTCTCTCATGTTTAACAAGATTTGGATGTTGTTTAAAACATTTCCCACATTCTGAACATGAATATGGCCTCTCTCCAGTGTGGATTTTCTCATGTATCACAAGAGTTGCTTTATCTTTGTAACATTTCCCACATTCTGAACATTAATATGGCTTCTCTCCTGTGTGTCTTCTCTCATGCTTATTAAGATTTGCTTTATCTTTAAAACATTTCCCACATTCTGAACATGAATATGGACTCTCTCCTGTGTGACTTCTCTGATGTGTAAGAAGATATGCTTTTTGAGTAAAACATTTTCCACATTCTGAACATGAATATGGCTTCTCTCCTGTGTGAATTATTTCATGTCTAACAAGACTTGACTGATGTGTAAAACATTTCCCACACACTGAACATGAATACGGCTTCTCTCCTGTGTGAATTCTCTCATGTTTAACAAGATTTGGATGTTGTTTAAAACATTTCCCACATTCTGAACATGAATATGGCCTCTCTCCTGTGTGAATTCTCATATGTATGACAAGCTTTGATTTATCACTAAAACATTTGCCACATTCTGAACATGAATATGGCTTCTCTCCTGTGTGAATTCTCATATGTATGACAAGCCTTGATTTATCACTAAAACATTTGCCACATTCTGAACATGAATATGGCTTCTCTCCTGTGTGAATTCTCTCATGTGCAGCAAGATTTGATTTAACTCTAAAACATTTCCCACATTCTGAACATGAATATGGCTTCTCTCCAGTATGGATTTTCTCATGTATACCAAGAGTTGCTTTATCTTTAAAATATTTCCCACATTCTGAACATGAATATGGCCTCTCTCCTGTGTGTTTTCTCTCATGTATCACAAGAGTTGCTTTATCTTTGTAACATTTCCCACATTCTGAACATGAATATGGCCTCTCTCCTGTGTGTCTTCTCTCATGCTTATTAAGAGTTGATTTATCTTTAAAACATTTCCCACATTCTGAACATGAATATGGCCTCTCTCCTGTGTGTCTTCTCTCATGATTATTAAGAGTTGCTTTATCTTTAAAACATTTCCCAGATTCTGAACATGAATATGGACTCTCTCCTGTATGAATTCTCTCATGTGTAACAAGATATGCTTTTTGAGTAAAACATTTCCCACATTCTGAACATGAATATGGCCTCTCTCCTGTGTGAATTCTCATATGTATGACAAGCCTTGATTTATCCCTAAAACATTTTCCACATTCTGAACATGAATATGGCTTATCCTCTGTGTGAATTGTCTCATGTCTAACAAGATTTGATTTAACTGTAAAACATTTCCCACATTCTGAACATGAATATGGCTTCTCTCCAGTATGGATTTTCTCATGTATAACAAGAGTTGCTTTATCTTTGTAACATTTCCCACATTCTGAACATGAATATGGCTTCTCTCCTGTGTGTCTTCTCTCATGCTTATTAAGAGTTCCTTTATCTTTAAAACATTTCCCACATTCTGAACATGAATATGGACTCTCTCCTGTATGAATTCTCTCATGTGTAACAAGATATGCTTTTTGAGTAAAACATTTTACACATTCTGAACATGAATATGGCTTCTCTCCTGTGTGAATTCTTTCATGTTTAACAAGACTTGACTGATGTTTAAAACATTTCCCACAGAGTGAACATGAATATGGATTCTCTCCTGTGTGAATTCTCTCATGTGTAACAAGATTTGCTTTTTGAGTAAAACATTTCCCACATTCTGACCATGAATATGGCTTCTCTCCTGTGTGAATTCTTCTGTGTCTATAAAGTTGTGATTTTTGTGTATATCCTTTTTCACATTCATCACATTGAAACCTTTTCCCCTCTTTCTGGCTGGTACTTGGGGTCACAATCTGTGATTGGTCAGAAGGTTCCTCATGATTCGGGGGATTATATGATGGATCTGTACTGTGATGTCCTGGATGTACATTAGGGGTAATGAGGTTTTCTCCTGAGCAGCGCTCCATCATATCTTCATCTTCTCCTTTATCCTTTATTGATAACATGAAGTTTCCCTCAGAGATCTTACTGGGATTGTCTGTTAAATAAATAATGAAACCCATATTAATCCTATCAAATTGTGCTGCAGTTTATAATGTATCAGTGACATATCCCGGAGATACAGAGACATTACATTTATGGTTACCGGTCCTTCCACATTTCATCCACTTTCTTCTGTTTACATCCATGTGGTTAGAATACACTTTTCGTACACTTCATGTTTTCTTATCGCGATTCTTTACAATAAGTGGCCACACCAGAAATAACACTTAAGAAATCATTGAGATAAAAGGGATTGGCCACTTTATTGTCACTTTTATCAATGTGCTGGAAATACTGTGAGCAACTATTTAATAAACTGCAATAAGCAGAGCAACCTCCTGGTGTAGACGTAGTCAGCTCCCAGGTTTACAAAGTGCTCTGGTCCCAACATGGCTGATGATGGAAGATCACATGATCAGACTTGTCCGTAAGTGGCCTCCATTTAATAACACTGCACTTGGCATAGATAACTGGCACATACAGTGGGGAAAAAAAAAGTATTTAGTCAGCCACCAATTGTGCAAGTTCTCCCACTTATAAAGATGAGGCCGGCCTGTAATTGTCATCATAGGTAGACCTCAACTATGAGAGACAAAATGAGAAAACTAATCTAGAAAATCACATTCTCTGATTTTTTTAAGAATTTATTTGCAAATTATGGTGGAAAATAAGTATTTGGTCACCTACAAAGAAGCAAGATTTCTGTCTCTCCCAGCCCTGTAACTTCTCCTTTAAGAGGCTCCTCTGTCCTCCACTCATTACCTGTAGTAATGGCTCCTGTGTGACATTGTTATCAGTATAAAAGACTCCTGTCCACAACCTCAGTCACACTCCAAACTCCACTATGGTGAAGACCAAAGAGCTGTGGAAGGACCAGAAACAAAATGGTAGCCCTGCACCAGGCTGGGAAGACTGAATCTGCAATAGGCAAGCAGCTTGGTGTGAAGAAATCACCTGTGGGAGCATTAATTAGAAAATGGAAGACATACAAGACCACTGATAATCTCCCTCCATCAGGGGCTCCACGCAAGATCTCACCCCGTGGGATCAAAATGATCACAAGAACGGTGAGCAAAAATCCCAGAACCCCACGGGGGGGACCTAGTGAGCGACCTGCAGAAAGCTGGGACTAACGTAACAAAGGCTACCGTCAGTAACACACTACGCCGCCAGGGACTCAGATCCTGCAGTGCCAGACGTGTCCCCCTGCTTAAGCCAGTACATATCCGGGCCCGTCTGAAGTTTGCTAGAGAGCATTTGGATGTTCCAGAAGAGTATTGGGAGAATGTCATATGGGCAGATGAAACCAAAGTACAACTGTTTGGTAGAAACACAACTCGTGGTGTTTGGAGGAGAGTGAATGCTGAGTTGTATCCAGAGAACACCAGACCTACTGTGAAGCATGGGGGGGGCAACATCATGTATGGGGCTGTTTCTCTGCAAAGGGACCAGGACGACTGATCCGTGTACATGAAAGAATGAATGGGGCCATGTATGGTGAGATTGTGAGTGCAAACCTCCTTCCATCAGCAAGGGCATTGAAGATGAAACGTGGCTGGGTCTTTCAGCATGACAATGATCCCAAGCACACCGCCAGGGCAACGAAGGAGCGGCTTCGTAAGAAGCATTTCAAGGTCCTGGAGTGGCCTAGCCAGTCTCCAGATCTCAGCCCCATAGAAAACCTTTGGAGGGAGTTGAAAGTCCGTGTTGTCCAGCGACAGCCCCAAAACATCCCTGCTCTAGAGGAGATCTGCATGGAGGAATGGGCCAACATACCAGCAACAGTGTGTGCCAACCTTGTGAAGACTTACAGGAAACGTTTCACCTCTGTCATTGCCAACAAAGGAGATAGAACAAAGGATTGAGATGAACTTTTGTTATTGACCAAATACTTATTTTCCACCATAATTTGCAAATAAATTCTTTAAAAATCAGACAATGTGATTTTCTGGATTAGTTTTCTCATTTTGTCTCTCATAGTTGAGGTCTACCTATGATGACAATTACAGGCCGGCCTCATCTTTATAAGTGGGAGAACTTGCACAATTGGGGGCTGACTAAATACTTTTTTTCCCCACTGTACATATAGTTACTCAATGGACGGGTCTAGTGATGTGCTCCTACATCCGTGGCCATATTGGGACCGAAGCATTGTGTATACAGAAGAGAGGGATATAGACAAGAGTGCAGTGATGATGGGTATATGGCAGTATATCAGTAAGGGGGTCACGGTGTGTCCAGACCATTCCTAAAAAATATACAGTAGCCAATCCCTTTAGTATATACATCAGTATTCTACCCAGAATCCCAAAAACGGGACAGAAAATGAACGTGACTTTTTTTTTTTTTTTAATTCCTTCTTCATCCAGACTGGCCTCACCCTAAATAGATAAAGCAGTTGTGGTGACAGAACCATTCTAGATGGGGCCATCTTGTCTGTCCTTGTAGTCGCCCTGACCAGACTTGTATTTTCCTCCTCAGCTTATTGTGACTGGGGACGATATTCAGTTCTAGATAATCCTCAACCCTTTCTGACACTCCGACCCCAAGGTATTGTCCCCGGGGAAGAACCTCAACAAATTATTCCTATTAATCTTTAGGATAACCAAGGAGAATAAGAGAGACTTACCCCAATGTATTCACTATGACTAATGACAGGATGGAGAGGGAGACGCTCCTGCCCCAGTCTGAACAGTACCAGAAACTCCTCACATCTATCTCCAGTAGTCCAGTATTCACACAACGCTCCGGTATAACTTCTGCTTTATGGCTTATAGTTCTGTTCTTAGTTTAATAGCTGGAATTACTTTCTGCCCGGAGAGTTACTGGAAGGAGCTCTAAGGGGGAACCAACCTTAAGAAACCTGTGAATTCTCCTTCTCCATTCATTACTCCGTACCTGTGGTAACACCTCCTGGAATTTCCTCCTCCACTTCCCTCTTACACAGGTGATGGCCCCTCATCCTCTCTTCTTCAGCCTCCGCTTTAATATTAGTCACATCTTCTCCCTGATTTCTGGCAATGGATCCATCTGTAGGAAACACACAGTGATGGAATAGATTGACATGTGATGATGAGATGATGGGAGTAGTAGTATCTAGATGATAAAGTCTCCCCTCCTTACACTGCTGATCAGACCAGTAATCCGTCTCCTCTTCTGCTTCTTCTTTAACCTCAACCTTAATATCCATCAGATCTTCATCCTAAATAGGAAAGAAGAAATAATGTAAAATGGCCTTTGGTTGGGTCACTTTATGGTCAGATGTTGGAGAGACTTTAGCGCCATCTACCTGCTGACTGTCTGGGACATTCTCCTCCGGGCAGTCCTGGGAATACAGAGGACTCAGGGGACATCTCTCGGGGGGATTTCTCCTACTGGATCCATCTGTGGAGACACAAACACACAGTGACGGAATACATGAGCTGCTGTAGATCTGTCTATACATCAGACACTTCTAGGGGTAGTTATGGGGGGGACCCTAAATAACAACTTTCTGCTACACCCCAAGATAATCCAGTCCGCCCCACATTGACCCCCCAGGCCTGGAGCTGCTGTTCATCCAGAGACTCGGCTCTCACTCCGTCCTCGGGGGAATCCATTCTCAGCAGGGGACAGGAGACTGCGACAATGAGGTATTTAGATGGTCGTCTGCTGATAGTCATATACAGTTACCTATAAGAGGGGCCACACGGGGGAGAGCCTGATCTTATATCAGTCACATGAAGTAAGGAGAACTACTACTCCTAGTCTCCTCTCCACCAGGGATGGGAAACCACTGAGGTGCTGGAGAAAGCTCTACGGTTATATGCCCACTACTTTTCTTTCCCTGGGTAGACAATCCCTCTCTCCTCAGTTTATGTCATAGTACTGATCAGACACAATATTATAACCATTTGCCTGATATTGCTCCCCTTCAGCTGTCCTGTTGAGGCCTGGACTCCACAAGACTTCTGAAGGTTCCTGTGGTATCTAACACAAGACACTAGATCCTGTCAGTCCTGTAAGTTCCTCGGTGTGGCCTCCGTGGATCGAATAGGTTTTCCGGCACATCCCACAGATGATCGATCAGATCGAGATCTGGAGGATTTGGAGCCGAGTCACCTCCTTCATTACTTTGTCATGTTTATCATTCACAGACATATCTGCAGTGTGACATGGACATTAGGGGGCACCGCTGCCATGACGGGGGTATCTGACCCTTATAATAATTCAGTAGGTGGTTCATGTCATATCCTCATGATGCCAAGGCTTGCAGCAGAATATTGCCCAAAGCATCACATGGCCCCCACTGACCCCTTCTTCCCACAGTGCACCTGGTGCTATCTCTTCACTAGGTAAGTGACGACCACACCCGGCCATCCACATGATGTAAAATGGGATTAATCGGATGAGATCTCCATCTTCTATTGCTCCATGATCCAGTTTTTGGACCCGACTGTCTACTCTACACTCCCCACACCCATCAATGTGTCTTGGCTGCCCATGACCCTCTATATCAGGAACACCCAACAAGACCCTTAGAGATACTTTGGCCCAGTCAAACGCCATCATAATTCAGCTCTTTCCCAAGTCACATTTGCCCATTCTTCCTGCTTTCGACACATGATCTTCACAGCGTACTGTTCACTTACTGCCTAATATATCCCCCACCCCACCCCCTAGACAGGAGCCATTGTAACATCAAAGACCTTCTGTAACATCTTTCCGGATGAACTCTTTGGATAACTTGATGGTGACTCTACCTGTACGGTAAATGTGATGGCGCCATCGCTCTGATCAGTAGTATTATAGAAGGGCGTACGAGGGCGAAGAGATCACAGGAGTTATTGCCCCAACCAGAAAGAAAAAGCAATTTTGGGACTTTTTCTCCATTAGAATAAATAATTTTAGATTTTATTAGTTTGGACATGGGCGCCATCAAATCACAGAGGGAGACCCGTCCCATGTAACTGCCCAAATGCCGATGAAGAGGATTCTTTTGTGGACAGGTTCTGGCATACAGGTCAGGGTGACATCAGATGAAGAGGGTGGTAGCCAATGTGCAGGCCCAACATTCAAAAAGCCAGACCCGGGGCAGACCTAGTCGAAGCTCGCGGGGTGGGGGTGTTGGGACTGCTGGCAGTGTAGGAGGCAGCAACTACACGTGGTCATCTCTCATGTGAGAATTTTTCTTTACATTGCCAAACTATAAATCCATTGCTATGTGCCAGATCTGCAAGCCGAAACTTAGCAGTGGCCGTACAGGAACAAATGTAGGAACGACATCTCTACGTTATAACATGAAAAGACATCACCATATGATTTGCCCAAAATAGACTTGACAGTGGCAGGAGAAGTGAGCAAGACTGTTCTCCTACTCTTCCCCATGATCTTCCTGGTACGCAGGCCACAACTACACATAGCACTAGCACATGGTTGTCGTTATCATCATCCAACTGTTTCTCCTCCTCTTCCTCGCCAAAGTAACCAGGAAACAGCTGCTGGTGGTGCAGTCACTGCCGAAACACTTAGTGGATTCCAATGCGTTTCACCAACTGATGGCATGTGCTCACCCTCAATGGAGGATACCTAGCCGCCATTGTTTCTCTAGGAAAGCTGTCCCTGCTTTATATCGCCATGTGTCGTAGAGCGTGGGCCTTTCCTTGAATATGTCAGTCTGGGAAAATGTGCACGCCATCGTCTACACGTAGAGCAGAAATACTGGGTCACTGGGTCAATGTTTTGAGCAGCAGCGGCCACAATCCAGAAACACAACAAGGCCAGGTGCTAGTTCAACCCAACTGTGCAGGTCAAGTTCCAACATCATATAGAGCCCGTCCACCTCCTTTGGATTCTGATCATTTCCTACCATCATCTTCACCAGGGCAAGGCATTGTTTCCACTCCTCTTCCGCCCACTCCCCCCATGTATCATGGGTGTAAGGTGAAGCGTTGCCATGCGGTGTTACAATTAATGAGCCTGGATCAGAGGAGCCGCACAGCGGAGGAGTTGCTTCACTGTATCCTGCAGCAAGTATCCCGCTGGATGGCTCCTCACCAACTACAACTGGAAAGCGTTGCCAGTGACAATGGCACCAATATTGTTGCTGTGCTGCAGTTAGGGCGAGTAACACATTGTCCCTGTATGGCACATGTCCTTAATCTGGTGGTTCACCGCTTTAGTAACCTGTAAGAGGTGCCCATATGGCCAGAAAAATATCTACGCATTTCTGCCGTTCTTATGTCACAAAAAGCAACCTGATTGATTTGCAGTGACAAAGTGGTCTGTCTTTGCACCGCCTTATCTGCAATGTTCCACCACGGCCACACATGTAGCCACAGATATCTAGTGCCTACCTCCACTGCCACACATGTAGCCACAGATACCTAGTGCCTACCACCACTGCCACACATGTAGCCACAGATACCTAGTGCCTAGCACCACTGCCACACATGTAGCCACAGATACCTAGTGCCTACCACCACTGCCACACATGTAGCCACAGATACCTAGTGCCTAGCACCACTGCCACACATGTAGCCACAGATACCTAGTGCCTACCACCACTGCCACAAATGTAGCCACAGATACCTAGTGCCTAGCACCACTGCCACACATGTAGCCACAGATACCTAGTGCCTAGCACCACTGCCACACATGTAGCCACAGGTACCTAGTGCCTACCACCACTGCCACACATGTAGCCAGAGATACCTAGTACCTACCTCCACTGCCACACATGTAGCCACAGACACCTAGTGCCTAGCACCACTGCCACACATGTAGCCACAGATACCTAGTGCCTACCACCACTGCCACACATGTAGCCACAGATACCTAGTGCCTACCACCACTGCCACACATGTAGCCACAGATACCTAGTGCCTAGCACCACTGCCACACATGTAGCCACAGACACCTAGTGCCTAGCACCACTGCCACACATGTAGCCACAGATACCTACTGCCTAGCACCACTGCCACACATGTAGCCACAGATACCTAGTGCCTACCACCACTGCCACACATGTAGCCACAGATACCTAGTGCCTACCACCACTGCCACACATGTAGCCACAGATACCTAGTGCCTACCACCACTGCCACACATGTAGCAACAGATACCTAGTGCCTAGCACCACTGCCACACATGTAGCCACAGATACCTAGTGCCTAGCACCACTGCCACACATGTAGCCACAGATACCTAGTGCCTACCACCACTACCACACATGTAGCCACAGATACCTAGTGCCTAGCACCACTGCCACACATGTAGCCACAGATACCTAGTGCCTACCACCACGGCCACACATGTAGCCACAGATACCTAGTGCCTAGCACCTCTGCCACACATGTAGCCACAGATACCTAGTGCCTACCACCACTGCCACACATGTAGCCACAGATACCTAGTGCCTACCACCACTGCCACACATGTAGCCACAGATACCTAGTGCCTAGCACTACTGCCACACATGTAGCCACAGATACCTAGTGCCTAGCACCACTGCCACACATGTAGCCACAGATACCTAGTGCCTACCACCACTGCCACCACTCAGACATGTCCTACCGCCTGGTCCATCACATTCCATTATAAAACGCTGTTGGTGGAAGAAAAACCAAAACCATCTTGATTTCACATCTAATCCCATAAAGCGATTTTTTAAAAATTTTTTTGAAGAGCCAATTCTTCATCACTTTTCAACTAGGCACAGCCAAAAATATGTCCCCAAAAAGGGAATTTTACATTAAAAACATAACATTTAAAATATGTAGAAGTTAGTGTCAGAGCAGTGTAGGGTTAAACTCAAAGTTTGTAACCTCTGCTATCCATCCGTTATCCCACAGACATGCAAGACACTGTCACTATGACATCACTGCAGCTGTGCTAACCTTAGAGAGCTGGAAATTGTACAGAAAGATTCCTAGGAGCCCTGACAGTGTCATACACTATGTATTATACATATAGTCCTAGTAGCCCTGACAGTGTCATACACTATGTATTATAGATATATATAATCCTAGGAGCCCTGACAGTGTCATACACTATGTATTATAGATATATAGTCCTAGGAGTTCTGACAGTGTCATACACTATGTTTTATAGATATATAGTCCTAGGAGCCCTGACAGTGTCATACACTATGTATTATAGATGTATAGTCCTAGGAGCCCTGACAGTGTCATACACTATGTATTATAGATATATAGTACTAGGAGCCCTGACAGTGTCATACACTATGTATTATAAATATATAGTCCTAGGAGCCCTGACAGTGTCATACAGTATGTATTATAGATATATAGTCCTAGGAGTCCTGACAGTGTCATACACTATGTATTATAGATATATAGTCCTAGGAGCCCTGACAGTGTCATACACTATGTATTATAGATGTATAGTCCTAGGAGCCCTGACAGTGTCATACACTATGTATTATAGGTATATAGTCCTAGGAGCCCTGACAGTATCATACACTATGTATTATAGATATATAGTCCTAGGAGCCCTGACAGTGTCATACACTATGTATTATAGATGTATAGTCCTAGGAGCCCTGACAGTGTCATACACTATGTATTATAGATATATAGTCCTAGGAGCCCTGACTGTCATACACTATGTATTATAGATATATAATCCTATTAGCCCTGACAGTGTCATACACTATGTATTATAGATATATAGTCCTAGGAGCCCTGACAGTGTCATACACTATGTATTATAGATATATAGTTCTAGGAGCCCTGACAGTGTCATACACTATGTATTATAGATATATAATCCTATTAGCCCTGACAGTGTCATACATTATGTATTATACATATATAGTCCTAGGAGCCCGGACAGTGTCATACATTATATTTTATAGACTTTGCAATGTTTTTTTTTGTTGCTCTCCATGAAAAAATATCAGGCTGCAGTAGTTTAACTAAATGCAGAAGTTCTGTTAACTCTGCTATGTATGTCAATCTTCACTTACCATGTGATGTCCGGGGGGCGGTATATATACAGTATACAGTCTCTCCTTACCATGTGATGTCCGGGGGGCGGTATATATACAGTATACAGACTCTCCTTACCATGTGATGTCCGGGGGGGCAGGTATATATACAGTATACAGTCTCTCCTTACCATGTGATGTCCGGGGGGGGGGGAGGTATATATACAGTATACAGTCTCTCCTTACCATGTGATGTCCGGGGGGCGGTATATATACAGTATACAGTCTCTCCTTACCATGTGATGTCCGGGGGGGCGGTATATATACAGTATACAGTCTCTCCTTACCATGTGATGTCCGGGGGGTGGTATATATACAGTATACAGTCTCTCCTTACCATGTGATGTCCGGGGGGGCGGTATATATACAGTATACAGTCTCTCCTTACCATGTGATGTCCGGGGGGCGGTATATATACAGTATACAGTCTCTCCTTACCATGTGATTTCCGGGGGAGCGGTATATATACAGTATACAGTCTCTCCTTACCATGTGATGTCCGGGGGGGTGGTATATATACAGTATACAGTCTCTCCTTACCATGTGATGTCCGGGGGGCGGTATATATACAGTATACAGTCTCTCCTTACCATGTGATGTCTGGGGGGCCGGTATATATACAGTATACAGTCTCTCCTTACCATGTGATGTCCGGGGGGCGGTATATATACAGTATACAGTCTCTCCTTACCATGTGATGTCCGGGGGGGCGGTATATATACAGTATACAGTCTCTCCTTACCATGTGATGTCCGGGGGGGCAGTATATATACAGTATACAGTCTCTCCTTACCATGTGATGTCTGGGGGGCGGTATATATACAGTATACAGTCTCTCCTTACCATGTGATGTCCGGGGGGCGGTATATATACAGTATACAGTCTCTCCTTACCATGTGATGTCCGGGGGGCGGTATATATACAGTATACAGTCTCTCCTTACCATGTGATGTCCGGGGGGGCCGGTATATATACAGTATACAGTCTCTCCTTACCATGTGATGTCCGGGGGGCGGTATATATACAGTATACAGTCTCTCCTTACCATGTGATGTCCGGGGGGCGGTATATATACAGTATACAGTCTCTCCTTACCATGTGATGTCCGGGGGGTGGTATATATACAGTATACAGTCTCTCCTTACCATGTGATGTCCGGGGGGCGGTATATATACAGTATACAGTCTCTCCTTACCATGTGATGTCCGGGGGGCGGTATATATACAGTATACAGTCTCTCCTTACCATGTGATGTCCGGGGGGGCGGTATATATACAGTATACAGTCTCTCCTTACCATGTGATGTCTGGGGGGCGGTATATATACAGTATACAGTCTCTCCTTACTATGTGATGTCCGGGGGGCGGTATATATACAGTATACAATCTCTCCTTACCATGTGATGTCCGGGGGGCCGGTATATATACAGTATACAGTCTCTCCTTACCATGTGATGTCCGGGGGGCGGTATATATACAGTATACATTCTCTCCTTACCATGTAATGTCCGGGGGGGCCGGTATATATACAGTATACAGTCTCTCCTTACCATGTGCTGTCCGGTATATATACAGTATACAGTCTCTCCTTACCATGTGATGTCCGGGGGGGGTGGTATATATACAGTATACAGTCTCTCCTTACCATGTGATGTCCGGGGGGCGGTATATATACAGTATACAGTCTCTCCTTACCATGTGATGTCCGGGGGGCGGTATATATACAGTATACAGTCTCTCCTTACCATGTGATGTCCGGGGGGGCCGGTGATCCTCCATCATGACCTCCTTGTACCGATCCTTGTGTCCTTCTAAATACTCCCACTCCTCCATGGAGAAATAGACAGCGACATCCTGACACCTTATATGAACCTGACAACACAATGATACAGTCATCACCCAGACCCCTCCAGTGCTGTTACTGGAGAATTTCCCAGCATTCCCAGCAGTGTCACCTCTCCAGTCAGCAGCTCAATCATCTTGTTGGTGAGTTCTAGAATCTTCTGCTCATGTATCAGGGAGAGAGGGGGAGGCTCTGTGATGGGGCCCCGGCTCCTGCTCCATCCTCCTCCTGGCCCTGTGATGGGGCCCCGGCTCCTGCTCCATCCTCCTGACCCCTGGACATGGCTGCTGGGGGCCACAGAGTCGCCTGATGTCTTCTTCACTAGTGAGTATTCCTGTGTATGCAGAGAGAAAATGAAGGGTATAAATCCTTCCTGACTCCAAATCTGACAGAATAAATCCCTGGATCATCCCCCGATCTCCAGTAATCTACTGACTATAACCTGGAGTATTATTACACTCCAGATATCCAGCCCATAGTCTCACTTCTCTTACAGTAAAGAATCCCTTCTATGTTGTGTATAAACCTTCTTTCCTCTAGATGTAGTGGACGTCTCCTTGTTATAGGTACAGTCCATAGTCTCACTGCTCTTACAGTAAAGAATCCCTTCTATGTTGTGTATAAACCTTCTTTCCTCTAGATGTAGTGGACGCCTCCTTGTTATAGGAACAGTCCATAGTCTCACTGCTCTTACAGTAAAGAATCCCTTCTATGCTGTGTATAAACCTTCTTTCCTCTAGATGTAGTGGACGTCTCCTTGTTATAGGTACAGTCCATAGTCTCACTGCTCTTACAGTAAAGAATCCCTTCTATGTAGTGTATCATCCTTCTTTCCTCTAGATGTAGTGGACGCCTCCTTGTTATAGGTACAGTCCATAGTCTCACTGCTCTTACAGTAAAGAATCCCTTCTATGTTGTGTATAAACCTTCTTTCCTCTAGATGTAGTGGACGCCTCCTTGTTATAGGTACAGTCCATAGTCTCACTGCTCTTACAGTAAAGAATCCCTTCTATGTAGTGTATAATCCTTCTTTCCTCTAGATGTAGTGGACGCCTCCTTGTTATAGGTACAGTCCATAGTCTCACTGCTCTTACAGTAAAGAATCCCTTCTATGTAGTGTATAATCCTTCTTTCCTCTAGATGTAGTGGACGCCTCCTTGTTATAGGTACAGTCCATAGTCTCACTGCTCTTACAGTAAAGAATCCCTTCTATGCTGTGTATAAACCTTCTTTCCTCTAGATGTAGTGGTCGCTCCTTGTTATAGGTACAGTCCATAGTCTCACTGCTCTTACAGTAAAGAATCCCTTCTATGTTGTGTATAATCCTTCTTTCCTCTAGATGTAGTGGACGCCTCCTTGTTATAGGTACAGTCCATAGTCTCACTGCTCTTACAGTAAAGAATCCCTTCTATGTTGTGTATAATCCTTCTTTCCTCTAGATGTAGTGGACGTCTCCTTGTTATAGGTACAGGCCATAGTCTCACTGCTCTTACAGTAAAGAATCCCTTCTATGTTGTGTATAAACCTTCTTTCCTCTAGATGTAGTGGTCGCTCCTTGTTATAGGTACAGTCCATAGTCTCCCTGCTCTTACAGTAAAGAATCCCTTCTATGTTGTGTATAAACCTTCTTTCCTCTACATGTAGTGGACGTCTCCTTGTTATAGGTACAGTCCATAGTCTCACTGCTCTTACAGTAAAGAATCCCTTCTATGTTGTGTATAAACCTTATTTCCTCTAGATTTAGTGGACGCCTCCTTGTTATAGGTACAGTCCATAGTCTCACTGCTCTTACAGTAAAGAATCCCTTCTATGTTGTGTATAATCCTTCTTTCCTCTAGATGTAGTGGACGTCTCCTTGTTATAGGTACAGTCCATAGTCTCACTGCTCTTACAGTAAAGAATCCCTTCTATGTTGTGTATAAACCTTCTTTCCTCTAGATGTAGTGGTCGCTCCTTGTTATAGGTACAGTCCATAGTCTCACTGCTCTTACAGTAAAGAATCCCTTCTATGTTGTGTATAATCCTTCTTTCCTCTAGATGTAGTGGACGTCTCCTTGTTATAGGTACAGTCCATAGTCTCACTGCTCTTACAGTAAAGAATCCCTTCTATGTTGTGTATAATCCTTCTTTCCTCTAGATGTAGTGGACGTCTCCTTGTTATAGGTACAGTCCATAGTCTCACTGCTCTTACAGTAAAGAATCCCTTCTATGTTGTGTATAATCCTTCTTTCCTCTAGATGTAGTGGTCGCCTCCTTGTTATAGGTACAGACCATAGTCTCACTGCTCTTACAGTAAAGAATCCCTTCTATGTTGTGTATAAACCTTCTTTCCTCTAGATGTAGTGGTCGCTCCTTGTTATAGGTACAGTCCATAGTGTCACTGCTCTTACAGTAAAGAATCCCTTCTATGTTGTGTATAAACCTTCTTTCCTCTAGATGTAGTGGTCGCTCCTTGTTATAGGTACAGTCCATAGTCTCACTGCTCTTACAGTAAAGAATCCCTTCTATGTTGTGTATAAACCTTCTTTCCTCTAGATGTAGTGGTCGCTCCTTGTTATAGGTACAGTCCATAGTCTCACTGCTCTTACAGTAAAGAATCCCTTCTATGTTGTGTATAAACCTTCTTTCCTCTAGATGTAGTGGACGCCTCCTTGTTATAGGTACAGTCCATAGTCTCACTGCTCTTACAGTAGAGAATCCCTTCTATGTTGTGTATAAACCTTCTTTCCTCTAGATGTAGTGGACGCCTCCTTGTTATAGGTACAGTCCATAGTCTCACTGCTCTTACAGTAAAGAATCCCTTCTATGTTGTGTATAAACCTTCTTTCCTCTAGATGTAGTGGACGCCTCCTTGTTATAGGTACAGTCCATAGTCTCACTGCTCTTACAGTAAAGAATCCCTTCTATGTTGTGTATAATCCTTCTTTCCTCTAGATGTAGTGGTCGCTCCTTGTTATAGGTACAGTCCATAGTGTCACTGCTCTTACAGTAAAGAATCCCTTCTATGCTGTGTATAAACCTTCTTTCCTCTAGATGTAGTGGACGCCTCCTTGTTATAGGTACAGTCCATAGTCTCACTGCTCTTACAGTAAAGAATCCCTTCTATGTTGTGTATAATCCTTCTTTCCTCTAGATGTAGTGGACGTCTCCTTGTTATAGGTACAGTCCATAGTCTCACTGCTCTTACAGTAAAGAATCCCTTCTATGTTGTGTATAATCCTTCTTTCCTCTAGATGTAGTGGACGCCTCCTTGTTATAGGTACAGTCCATAGTGTCACTGCTCTTACAGTAAAGAATCCCTTCTATGTTGTGTATAAACCTTCTTTCCTCTAGATGTAGTGGCGTCTCCTTGTTATAGGTACAGTCCATAGTCTCACTGCTCTTACAGTAAAGAATCCCTTCTATGTTGTGTATAATCCTTCTTTCCTCTAGATGTAGTGGACGTCTCCTTGTTATAGGTACAGTCCATAGTCTCACTGCTCTTACAGTAAAGAATCCCTTCTATGTTGTGTATAATCCTTCTTTCCTCTAGATGTAGTGGACGTCTCCTTGTTATAGGTACAGTCCATAGTGTCACTGCTCTTACAGTAAAGAATCCCTTCTATGTTGTGTATAAACCTTCTTTCCTCTAGATGTAGTGGCGTCTCCTTGTTATAGGTACAGTCCATAGTCTCACTGCTCTTACAGTAAAGAATCCCTTCTATGTTGTGTATAAACCTTCTTTCCTCTAGATGTAGTGGACGTCTCCTTGTTATAGGTACAGTCCATAGTCTCACTGCTCTTACAGTAAAGAATCCCTTCTATGTTGTGTATAAACCTTCTTTCCTCTAGATGTAGTGGACGCCTCCTTGTTATAGGTATAGTCCATAGTCTCACTGCTCTTACAGTAAAGAATCCCTTCTATGTTGTGTATAAACCTTCTTTCCTCTAGATGTAGTGGACGTCTCCTTGTTATAGGTACAGTCCATAGTGTCACTGCTCTTACAGTAAAGAATCCCTTCTATGTTGTGTATAAACCTTCTTTCCTCTAGATGTAGTGGACGCCTCCTTGTTATAGGTACAGTCCATAGTCTCACTTCTCTTACAGTAAAGAATCCCTTCTATGTTGTGTATAATCCTTTTTTCTCTAGATGTAGTGGTCGCTCCTTGTT